>JANHFJ010005387.1:19635-27833 GCA_032468195.1 Cerberus rynchops
TAACCCAATTAGCTGCTTATGAGGAATCGAAATTCAGAGCATTTGCTCTTACATCTCTCTCAACAACCTTTTGATTGACTCTGCTTAGATCTGAACAGAAAAGTAGATAAATCAACGTGCCACGTGCAAGTGATGCTTAATCATTTGTAATAGTCATATTTGCCCTGACACATAATTTGCAGAATCAAACTACTTTTTCTTGCTGTCGAGTATTCTGCTGCTTGCCTTCTCTTTTTAAAACATTTAATAATTTGCTCTAAATACATCAACCATTCTGATATATGATTGCCCCTTTCTGTGCTTCCTGTCAGGATGATGTAATCTCTTCCTTTGCTTTGCATGGTTTATCATTCACAAAACCTGACACCAGAAAAGGAGAGAAACTAATTTCTCAATTTTCTGTTTGTACAAGCAGCTACCCCTTGTATAAAGGCAATTAGCCCCAGTGAAGGTTGGACAACTGGTGGAGCGACAGTCATCATAATTGGCGACAACTTCTTTGATGGCTTGCAAGTTGTTTTCGGAACTATGTTAGTGTGGAGTGAGGTAAGTTATGGACGAAGGTTGTTCTGCAATAGGCCTATGGAGAGGCGGAGGCATCTAGTAAATACCGAGTTTCTTGATATATAGTATTGTGATATCTTATTTCAAAATTCTTTCATCAGAATTTTGAATTCACATGTGGCATTGGGCTAAACATAGGAAAATATACACAAGGCACTTCATGACCCCCTAGTAGAAGGCCCATTTTGGGGACTTTCTAGATACACTTGCACAATTTTAAAAATTACTCAGAGCAGGTTTAAGGAAACATATGGAGGCAATTTTCATACGAATGGTGCCCTGTGGCCTTTCCGGGAAATTAAAACCAAGAATCATTAGATATATTTTCATTTTTTAAAGAAAGTCTCTGCTAATATCCTAATCTTGTGGTGTGATAGCAGTGTTTTGATAAGGTGGTTCAATTTTGGCTCATTCTGCAAGGTGATAAATGCAAGTACTGTCAGAATACTTTTGACTAAAATTGTATTTCTTATGTCATTTTTATAGCTGATAACACCCCATGCCATCAGAGTTCAAACTCCACCACGGCACATTCCTGGAGTTGTTGAAGTAACCCTCTCCTACAAGTCCAAACAGTTCTGTAAAGGTGCTCCTGGACGGTTTGTCTACACCGGTAACTACATCTGATACCTCTAAGATGAATTTTACATGTTTTAATAATGCTGGAAAACTGTAAGATTTCTTGTTTTCTGTCAGTAACTTTAAAATGATGGATCAGTATCAAAATGCATTCTTAATTCCATGGAAGAAACTCTATATTCAACTAACTCTAAATTTATTTATTTAGAGTAAATATTTTTATGTCCAAGTACATTTTAGTTTAAAAGAAGGCTTATTGTTTTATTAATTAATTAAGCTCTACAGAAATTAATGCAGTATCAACAATCATAATTCCATAACATAGTAAAAAAAAATTAAAACTGTACAGAACTATATATATATATCTTCTCTAACCCAAATTTAAGTAGATTAAATGTGTGCAGGTTTAAGATTTACAGAATCCTCTGGAAGAGTTAATTTTGAGTCCCAGTAGGATAATCAAGTTTACATTTTGTTCAAATTAATGAATGAACACTGTGATCTGTGATTGCATAATATTATGTTTTAAATATTTTTGTTTTACATAATATTTCATAAATGTACACCTCACTATATATATTATAGGCACCAATTGTGGTTACAGTATTTATTATAAGCAGATATTACTATAACATATAATGAAAACAGAAACAAATTCGATTTTTGCAAATACTAACCTCTTTGTTTATAAACTATTGTTTACTCTAAAAAAGAAATCCAAAGAACATACTGGATTAAAAAGCCAAATGTAGTCATACATTGTAATAATTTTTACTGACAATTTTGTCAGGAGGAACATGTAATCAAGAATGAACACAATAGTTTATAAGTTGTACTGGTCCTATGTAAATTGTGTATGTATGTATGTGTGTAGTCTGTGTGAGAGAAATATTTTTATTGGCAAGCTTTCTGTGGTCATGGGAACTATTAAGTCTGGATATGTAAAACTTAAAATCATATTTCCAATAGAGTTGGAAATATGAGGAAAAAAGTGTCACTTTCATCCAGTCACTTTATCCAGATTAATTGAACTTCCTCTGATAGATTTATCCCAGTATAAGAGGTTTATGAGAAAATTTAAATGTACTGTGTGTGTGTGTGTGTGTGTGTGTGAGAGAGAGAGAGAGAGAGAGAGAGAGTATATAGTGAAAAAAAGTATTCTGCATGATGTTAGGTAATGTGTATTTAAATTGTGTTTAAATTTTCAAAAAGTAAATCAGAGAGTTGGTCAGAACTTTGAAATGGATTTTCTCAAGAACCATTTCTAATTATTTCATTAGAATTCTTAAATAAAGAATTAGATAAAGATCTGTAAAAAGAGCATCAATGACATGTGTTGAATATATATCCAAAATAAAGGAAGCAGTCATTGATTATGAGGATGCCATGTTGGATATTTTTTAGGGCACCAGATCTGAAAATAAAAAGAGTCTTTGCCCTCAATAGGGGCACATAGATAGCCCCATCTTTAAGCCAAATGTGTATTTTTGGGGGGATGCATAATCCCAGGGACAAAACTCAGCTGATTTATTTATCATATGTATCATGCCTGAAGAGTGTTGGTAGACTCATTAAAAAGATAATTTCTGTATAAAGTATACGATTGGAATAAAAAGACAAATAAAAATACATAAAATAAATTACAATAATGCATAAATCTTAAACTAATACTAAGTTTGAATATATATTGAAATAGTATTCCCCCCCAGTCCCATTTGAAAATATTTGGAATTAATTATAAAATGGTCTGTGGTTGTTTTAACACACATTGGACTTTAAAAGAAATCATGGGTAAAAGTATCTATAAGGCTAAATACTAGTTGTCTAAGTATTCAGTGTCTTCATTGTGGATATCTTAAAATTCATGGCTGATGGCTAACCTCAATCATACATATAGGTGTCTACACAAAGGAACAAGAAATAACTATGATGACATTTTGATCCAAAAATTTCCTCTTCCATAGTTGCGTGTGATTTCATTCTGCAAAAGGGTGGAGCATTTTGCCATTAGTCTGGTGAGAAACCAATATCTGTGTATAGCTTCTAGTTAAATCCTACATTTCCCAAAAGTGTTTTAAAGTGGCTGAGCCTTAGACTTCAAAAGCATATATACTGTACCTAACTTGCAATAAACTAACAATAAGTTACCTGAAAGCCCTCTGGCAACCTCATGACAAAATGGCAGCAGTAGATTATTGAAAAAGTTCCATGGAGATAAACCATAATGCATTTATTTTGATCTCTTTAACCTAGTTGTTATGTGTTAGTTAATGACCACAATAAAGTTAAATAAGTAATCTAGCTGTTACGTTTTTAAATAGTTGACAACATGATTAAACAGAGAGAGAGAGAGAGAGAGAGAGAGGTGGGAAGGGGAGGGAAAGACAGAATTTCAGTATAATTTCTTCAGCAGTCTTAATATAGATTGGAAGTGTAATATTGCAAGTGTGATACTACAAGTCCTGGACTATTATGCAATAATTTTGATTTTTTCCCCCCAGTAATAGCCCTGTTTACTATTTAAGTAGCAATGTGTGTGTGTGTGTTTGTGTATGTAGTGTGTGTGTGTGTGTGTGTGTGTTTGTGTATGACTGCTTTGTTTTTAAAAGCAGCAATTAATAAGTTCCAAACTAAATGAGTAGTTCCAATGACTTTATTGCATGTACTAATGAGAATCCAGTCTTAGCAGATGAATTTAATTTATTTAGTAGCTCTTTAATGGCAATTTTCATTATTTGCTACTGCTTTAAAATCCATTGCCACTATTACATTGGTCAATGTATTCTTTGTCCCAGGGAGTCATAGGACATGTGAACAAATGACATTTCAGAAAATCAAAGTTACTAAAACCATTCTGGCTGCAATTTAATTTACTGGAAGCCTACAGATAAAAAACCTACAAGTTGCTACACATCTCAGGTACTACATGGCTAGAGAAAGTAAGAGGAAGGCTAAGGTCACAGCCTGTCTGACCTGGAAACTTCAGTCTGATTTGTATTGCCCCGAAATTGATGGGGACAATGAGATAATCATTGGAAATTACACTCACCACTGAAAACTGAGCCAAACTTCACTGTATTTCACAATATGAAAATTATGTCGTCCCATAAGAGGGAGGGTTAGAATCTCCAGGGCATCTGGTTCTCATCAGTATCCCACCATGCTTGCAGTCTGGCTTGGCATTCTAACATTTAACCTTCTCAGCATGAGGTGGAACAAAGGGTAATAAAGCTGCAGAAGAACGAAACAAGGGTATAGTGTGCAAAAGAAGCTTCTAAAGTACAGAAGTGGATGCATTTAAATGATATGTGTACCTTGATATAAAACTACCCAATTTAAAACACCCCACAGTCCCAGACTCCATGAGCCACATGTAGAGCAGTTGCTGTGCCGTTTCTCAGAAGGATGAGGAATGTCCCTTAAACCATCTATCTATGCCTTTTAGCCTGCTGCTTTCAACTATTGTAAAGATACAATTACCTTGGGAGATTGTGGCAGTTCAGTTGATTAGCACGGTGAATTAAAAGAATGAGTCACAAATGACATGTCCAGCTCTTCTCTGCTAGGCCCTGCTATTCCCAATGTACCTCACCCTTGTTGTAAGAAGGTCAGAAATTAGAGAGACGTAACAGTTTTCAAGCAGCTAGCACTTAGGAGCAGAATTAACAATCATTCTGTATGTAATTGCCAGTTAGTAAATTGCCTTCCAGACTGTAAAATATAAACTGGTGGGCACCTAAAATTAAATTAATGAGATATTTGCTGCATTTAAAAGAGAACAGTGCAAATTAATAATTGAACGTAGTACTTGTTTTAATATTTGTCAAGTCATGTATCACTTGCTTGTTTAATGACAATTAAAATAGTTCTTACCTGAAAGAATAAAATTCTGGCATATTCTAATTAAGGAGTTTTCTGAAGGTTGATTCATCATTTTATTCGCTAGTAGTCATTGGTGGTTCTTACACGAAATATATCAGATTACTTTTTAATGACATTACAAGCCATGCAATGTTATTTGATTATACCAAAATTGTGATTTGTATGCTCCTAAATGAAATTATGTTACAGTTAGTATTTTTAAGCACGCAACTGAAAGTGTGGGAAATAATTATACAGGTAGCTTTACTAAACCGAATTACTTGGATGAATACATGTGACCGTTTTCTTGGTAAAGTGAATTACTGTTTTCAAATTCAGTGAATTTTGCATAACTTATAGACAAAAGAAAAACTTAGCAATGTATTGACTTTGGGTACAACTACAGGTCAATGTTAACAAATACTACTGTTGAAGTTTGGCTTGGTGTAGGTGGTTGTTTTCATCTTGGCTACTTCTCTCCTCCTTTATTTGGTTAACGTTTGCTCAAATAAAGAAGGTAATAATAATGCAGGATGTAATTTTTAGCACACATATTCTAAATACAACAAACTACAGGTACTTTAGAGAAGACAAACCCAAGGGAGGTTAGAGACCAAATGAGTATGAACTATTTGGCAGACAAGTCATGCTATGGATTCCATTTGCTAGGTAATTACATTTGGTGGATCCCAAAAGGTGGGCATTCTCTGTTTTAGGGAATTTTCTCACCTTGGAAGTGAGGTTAGCTACAGCCCTCTTACATTCCTCGAGTCTCTCAAGATGTATGCCACGAGGGGGAGTTCCCAGGACACCAATGAGATTTTGTGACGGTTCCCTTAATGTAATATCACTCTCAATTGTTTTTAGTAGTTATTTTTAAATTGCTTTTTCATGTGCTTTTTTTAATTAAGTATTGATTGCTATTCAGAGCCACCTTCATGTGAGATGGGCAGCTATACCATATGATAAATGAATACATTTTTTAAAACGTATTTATTTATTTTTCTATGTCTGTAATACTTTTCACCTAAAAAAACCAAGAATTATTTCTAGACATTTTCTCTGTTTCTTTCTTGTGAAATCTTAGAAAATAAACACTCAGTTAATAGAATATGTATGGGCTAAAAATTATTCTTCCCCAAAATAATACGGAAAATAGTTTATTTTTGTAGCTAGGTGATTGCTGTTGCTTTGAAGGTTCCATGTCTGTATCTGACTCTACTTTGGCTAGTTTATATCATTTTAACTCACTTCACCTTATGAAAAGATCTCAAGCTTTAAGTGTTTTAAGGACCTTTTGTGTAAATTCCAGTGTGATGTTTTTTTTCCAGTGGGGCTGTTATACTGTGTTCAGAGTCAATAGCTCCCTTCCATCACAGCCAACACAAACTGGCTGTCTCATAGGTCAGTGCTCTTTAAACAAATTACTTATATCCACAGAGCAAATGATTGTTAATTGCCTCCCACAAATCATACTATTTTTACTATGCTAAACTAAATGCTAATGCCTTAGTTAAATTCAAACCATCTGATCATTTCTTGTACATATTCAATTATGGTTCGTTACCACAGAAGAGCTCTGCTAGTGTGAAAAATAATTAATAAAACTAAATAGTGATTTCATCATATTTGTGAGCTAGCCTTTTAAAAGAACAATTGCTGCCATATTTTCGCGCTCTTAAAGATTATATATATTTCACTTTTTCATTATCCCTAAAATAGCATTCTCTTTTTAATGGGATTAGGCATTCGTATATTGGATGTTGGACTAATACCAATTGTCAGGAAGAAAGTAGGACAGATAATATTGTCTTCCTATAGGATTACATCTCTGTTCTAATTTGATTTTAAAATGATTTCAACCTATGGTTTCCCATTTTATAATTTAACAGACCTGTATAACCTGAAACATTTTATGGAAGCAGAAACATAAAAAAAGCATTCTCTTTAGCAGTGTCTTTTTATGTGGCTTTAGATTCTTAGTCCAATAAGCATTTAATTAGGCCAATAACAAACATTAAAAAGAAGTGTTTTAGTAACCTATCGTGGTGATTCGATGTTTGGATCGCCTAAAATTTTTCAGTTTAAACAGCCATGGTTCCAATAAGTATTACATAGTCATTGTTGTCCCTCTTCTTTTCTGTCTCGGAGGAGACCAGAAGAATGAGACATACCATTTGTGCTATTGCACAAGTAGACTATTTGTTCTAATCAGTGACACCCATTTACTCGAAGTGCTTAAAATGAACTATACCTCATACAGAAATCGCACATTTAGAGTGTTCCATTCATCATCTGAAAATTGAGGGCCAGTAAACTTTTCTGTTCCTCCGGCGGGATCATAGACATGCATCAAAATGTTAAAAAATGATTGGTGAGAGAGAACTGTCATCCATTTATCAAAGAAAAGGAACATTATTTGCTAATTTCCCAACCAAGGCAGTGACAGGGTGCTTCGTCTTTAGACCCATGGTGACCAGCGTGGCCTTTTTGTTATTAGTACAAGTCAAGCGCTTTTTGGCTGTTGCTAACAAGACACATTTGTCTATCATCAGAAAGTGCTTTATTTTGTTTTATTTTTTTCAAGTAGCTATGACCAAAGTCTGATCGCTGCATCACAACTGGCTCGACTTCTCCAGATTGTGGCAGTATCAGCTAAAGGGGAAACTGGTAAATTTTCTGAACCATGGCGTAGTTATTGTCTCTCTGGCCCCATAAATGAGGAAATTGACACTAACAAAGCCTCCATTTCTGCCTCTTCCTCTTAAAAAAAGTTGTTTCTACTTAATACCTACTAAAATTTAGTTGCATGCAAAGTAATTTATTTCATCTATACATTTATTCTTAGATTATATCTTTATATTTAGTTGATATGACATATGAAAGAAAATGTCTTTTCAATATGTATACTTAAATGTGTGTGTGTGTGTGTGTGTGTGTGTATCCCATTCAATATATATACTGAAAATGTATTTTTTCTGTCTAATAAAGACATCAGGCTAAAAACCAGGAGACTGTGAGTTCTAGTCCCACATTAGGCATGAAAGTCAGCTGGATGATTTTGGGCCAGTCACTCTCTTTCAGCCCAACCCACCTCACAGGACTGTTGTGAAGGATAAAATAGGAAGAGGAAGGAATATTAAGTACGATTGCCATTTTGAGTTATTTATAAAAATAATAATAGTGGCAGCTTT
>JANHFJ010005387.1:34388-41888 GCA_032468195.1 Cerberus rynchops
TCATGGAAAAGTGTGATATTGATTTCAATGCATCGCACTCCCAAGGAAAAGGGTGAAGGATTATATCTTTAGTCCATCCTTTTTCTCCATGGCTGCTGCGTTTGGCATGCCACGCCTGCAAAAACACACGGGTGTCAGCGGCCTGTCCCGCTTCGCCGGGCGGCTCCCCGTGGCCCTCCCCGGATGGCTCAACGGCTTGGAACAGATTAGGGCATTTATAGGTAAAATGCGTCTCTACTTACGAAATTTTCACATTACGAAACGGCTTCCAGAACGAATTAATTTCGTAAGTAGAGGTACCGCTGTACATGCCAGTTGCCAAGCACTTGAATGTTGATCATGTGACACAGAGATGCAGCAACATTCATAAGCGTGAGAAATGGTCTTGGTGCCATTGTAACTTTGAACGGTCACTAGATGAATAGTTGTAAACCAAGAACTCCCTGTAATATGATTGATTCTAATAATGAATGATTTTGAAAACTTCCCTCATCAGTCTATTGGACTTTGGTTCACTAGTTAAGTACCTACAGATATCATATTGGAAGTCAAGTGCCCCAAAAATATTGCCAACATGAGTATTCTTGTAACTCATGGGACAATGCAGGATTTTTTCATCAGATTCTAGCATTCTCATACTTAAATGTTTTTATAATTGCATAAGCCTCAAGGATTCAAAGCAAGTAGCAAATTCAGCAATGCCGTCTCTGTAATTTTTGAGGGGGCTAAGGGGTTGGAAACCAGGCCAGATTCATTTAAAACTGATATAGTCCTAAACACACAATCATAGCTAGTTAATTTCAGCATTATAATGATTTGGAGCCAATTGTTAATTTGCACATTTTTAACAAACAAAATGTTTTCTAGTGTCAATAATTAGTGTCAACTATTGAAGCCAAGCAAGGCTTGTTTTGGGGGTGGGGGGAGACCTTATATCTTTTTTCAAAAGAAGCTTAGGCATTATTGGAAAAACTTCATGGAAATCAAAGAAATACTTATATGTGAATCTTTGGTTTCTGGATTGTTTCAGAAAATGAAGGCTTCGGGTTTTTTCTCAAGAGATTGCAATACAGTGTAACAATTGGAACTGCATAAATTAAAACTCTGCCACCTTGAATAGTTCTCAGAAACCCATGAAGTCAGTTCTAATACCAAAATATAATGTCACCAAAGTATAATTCAGTAGGATTGTTGAATTCTGTATAAGCTAAAGCTCAAGAGGCATCAAGAGCAGTCTCAGAGTAATGAAAATATAAATCTGAATTCCTCAAGTGCTTTTGTAGCCTTTTCAGCAGATGGAGCTGGTGAAAAGTTTCTCTGACTACAATCATAATTTGGGAGCCCACCTAGTTAGTAAAAGCCCAAGGCTAAGAGCTCAAGCAAATAGAATAGAATAAAGAAATGTGAGCCTGGATACAGAGATGGTGCAATTAATATTAAAGTAGCTTTATTAATTAACATTAAAATAGCTGTATCAAATGAAATTGATCCTGACTAAGCTTTCTATCTGCAGTCTTTTACTTTGTTGTGAAATAACACTACATATGTGTCAGCGGTGATTTTCTATTAAGTTGAGATCAGGCCATAAAGTATCCAAAGTTTTACATCAAGCCAATTCAATATGATATTAAAATCATAGTTTGACTGCAGAAGTTTAGGGCAACTTCATACTTTCTATAGTTTATAAAGGTGCAAAATCTGCATTTGCAAAAAACCTGCATTACATAAGTTAACATGCAAGAAATGCACTTTGCAAACTTTGTAGTAAACTTGGATCTGAGTAGAAAGGGATCTTTTTCTAGCTAGAAGATGTATTTTTCCCTGAAAGTTGCAGAAAACTGATTATTCTGTGTTTACAGAGATGTCACTGGAGTTTGAGTTGAACATTTTGGAAGGTACCCTTTGTATTTGGGGATGTAACATTGTAAAAATAGTGCATTGAGGCTCATGGATGATGACCCATTTCTTTTGCTCCACTTGAAGCACAAAAATTGCAAATAATTGTACAAACAATTGTTAGTAACTGAATTTCCATAGCCTAATTGGGAAGTATGAAATCCATGGGCTGCAAAATGCCCATCCCTAATATCATGATAGCAACCTTCAGTCAGATGCAAGAGTTGTGGTGGCACAGTGGTTAGAGTGCAGTATTGCAGGCTCACTCTGCCGACTGTCAGGAGTTCGATCCTGACCGGCTCAAGGTTGACTCAGCTTTCCATCCTTACGATGGTAAAATGAAGACCCAGATTGTTGTGGGCAAAATGCTGACTGTGTAAATTTCTTAGAGAGGGCTGTTTAGCACTCTGAAGGGGTATATAAATCTAAGTGCTATTATTTTTGCTATTGCTATTTTGTTACCATTGATTATATAAAGTTGTGGAAATGTACTGAAAAAACTAACTGCCATTATATATTTTGCTACACACCTAAAATTTTAAACACGGATTCAGTAAAAACATATTTGTAAATGTGGATTGTTCAGACATACCAATAGAAAATTGATTAATACCTCCAAATGATATATATTGTCCTTAAAAAACCAAGCTCATTTAGAGTTTTCCATTCCTTCACTGCACTTTTACTTGCTATCTTTAGGATCATCAAACAATAAAATGTCCATCACAACAACATGAAAGAGGCCCAGTACCCTTTTCACAGCGATTTTAAGGATATCATTACATGCAGTGTCATTGCTCCTTCAAGGGATAATGTTACTTTAAATAATATTTAAATGTTTTGACATATAGCTTTATAAATTGCTACCTACCTAGAAAATTCTGTTCCTAAAAAAAGAAATAATCTTTTAAGGAAATAATCAAGGACATAAGATTTTCTCTTCCTGTGGAAATCCTATGTATTAACTCTCAGTTTCACATTATTTGCACATTTTTGAGATGTGAAATGTTGAGAAACGTATCTTTCAAAGAAATGATCCACTTTATATTCTGAAGTGATATAGTCTTCTGACTCTATTGTAAAATTTAAGAAACACATTAATACAAATAATATGTTAATAAAATATCACATAATTCCAGAAAACAGAAATTATTATTTGGGTAGCTTCTGAAACAGTACTTTCTTAAAGAATCCAACAAGTATTCTTGTTTTGCTCACTGTGTGTCTTAACTGATCTCCCAAAAAGAGCATAACATCTAGAAGGCAACTTGAATGTTTCAAATCCCTGGTCAGTCTCTAGACTGGTAATTGAAAGACATCTGGGAACAAGTGAATAATATTCAGGGAAATGAAATCCAGAAGGTCTGTTCTGAACAGTGGTGGAATTCAAATATTTTTACTATCAGTTCTGTGGGTGTGGCTTGGTGGGTGTAGCTGGGGGGTGTGTGTCATGTGACTGGGTGGGCAGTCTCTGTAAACTTGGCAATAAAGATTAGGCTAGAAACCACACCAGAATGTATTTCAATTTCAATTTCAAATTTTATTTATCACATGCACAATTATACAAAGTTTTTTGCCTTCCTTCCTTACAGGATTAACCCTGTAAAGTGGAAAAAAACAAAAGGAGATTTCTTCTAACAACTGGATCTCTGAACTGCTTAGAAAATTTACTACTGGTTCTAGTGAACCTGCTAAAACCTCTTGAATTTCACCTCTGGTTCTGAACCATATCATCTTATTTTGCATGAGATAGAAGAATCAAGGATATTGGAGTTGTCCTTGCCATATCTGGATTCAATAGTCTAGAATGTCTTCAATCTAAACAATCCTCTATGAAATATGGAAAAATGATAGAAATTTCGCTATCATTTTCTTTCAAATGAGCATTAGAATCCAGACACAAAGTATTCCCCTGGGACTATTTATAGCTATCAATGTTTTAGATTATTGCTCCAAGTTTATCTGGCGTAGTTGAAACTTCTGCTTTTGTTGACTGACTTACCAAGAAATCCAATTCACTTTTAGGTTAATTCTCCCTGTGTTAGGCTTATTCACATGGATACCGAGTGGACATAAGCAGGGCAGCATGATAGTTACCATGTAGCTCATGGTAATGTTTACTGGGGTGAATGCAATGAATAAAAGGAAAGGATTTTTTTCCTAGGCAACTTTTTGAACGGAGTCTTCTGAAACCTGGCATAACACATTTAAGAGCATAATCCTGGAAAGTAATGACCAGAGGCCACTGCTATATCACTTTCCAAGTGATCACCCTGGTAAAAAAATATCCACCATCAAGTTTGTCTAATCTAAGAAATGTTATTGATAGATTAATTGGATCTGAAAAGCTATGAATGTGAGACTAAACTACTGCATCTTTACAAGAGTCCATTATTCCCAGGTTTACTGCCAGATGTTGTGACTTGGCAGCAACACTACTTGTTTTCACTTTCGACTTTGCTTTCTTAGAGAGATCCGAGACCACACAGATAATATTCCAAGTTGAGGGGGCTGCAGATGTCTGCACCTCCTCCTCCATTACCTCATCAGCATATCATTGCAGTCTGGGTCTCTGGCAACAAATCCTCCCTCCTCAACTAGGGATTTATCAGTCAGGTTAAGTCCACTCCATTTTGTACTCAATTTTATTTAACTAAAAGTTAATCAGATTAAAAATTCATCAGATCAGACCCAGGGGTAGGAGATGGATTGACATGCAGTCAAAGTTTTAAGAAGGACGGCTTCGTTCGTTTTTAAAACAAAGTTTAGCATGCTTATAAAATGCTAGCTTCTTTATTTTTTCTGGCATTGTCTAGAATTAACATGTAACTAATTCAAACCCTTTCCCCATCATAGAAGTTTTTTGTAGATCATCAATAGTAGCCTAAATTTGTGTGTCTAGCAGCTGTCTTACCAGGAATATTGATAGAAGCAGAACACCCAAATTTGTTGCAATTCCAAGCATATCTTGTTTTAATTGTTAGTCCCACAATGTCAAATAAGAATTCCATGCTGAGAAGCTGGCACAGTTCATGGCATTAAACTGCACGGCATCCTATAGAAACTGAGGAACTAATGGAGGCAAAAGTTATAACATAACATCTAAAGAACATTTCTTCATCAAGAACTGTATGGTTGAAGGGATCTTCTTAGCTGTTTTAAAAATCAGAACCTACCATTTTGGGATATGGTGAAGAAAACTCCTAAATTATGCTACATGTTGTAGCGTAATATGTATATATGCATAATACAGAATGAAATTATTAATTTTGTTAAAATCCAAAGTGTAATGTTTAATAAACCATGAAATAACTATTCATAAACCTTTAATATAATAATCATGTTAAATATATAAACCATTTTGTGCTCTTTATTTCCCCCCCCCCCATCTTTCCTATCATTATTGTTTATTGAATAGATGTTAGTAACATTCTAGCATTTAGTGTTTCGTAAGATTTTCTTGAATTTAGAGAGCTGATAAATTTCAGTCTACTGATTAGCTCCAGGGCACAGCCTCTGACACTGTCTCCAGCATCCAGGCAGCTGTTGTGGGCATTTGCCATCTGTTGGGAAGATGGTGAAGGCTTTACTTTCTGTGGCCTAAGTGGAAACCTGCTTCAGCATTACAGTTGCTGCTGTTTCATTCTCTGCAATTAGTGAATGACCTATAGAGGCTGATGCAAAAATATCATCTTTCTACTTTGGATTGAAATCTTCATAGATCTAAATCTCGACCCCATTTTTGATAACACAGAAAAACCAATTGGGATTTTGTTTCTGTCTTCTTAATGGCTGAGTCCTCTCATCTTTTGTTCTTTTGTCTCTGCCAAACACTGTAGCAGAGGTGCTTAAAAAACCCCCTCTGTTTGTCCTGTTTGTACCACAGAACTAAATTGAGCTGTGAACATCTTTCTTATGAAAACTACATTGGTGGGTAATACTCTTTGTCCAAGTTGAAAAGCATTTACTTATCAACATTCTATCATCAGGACTGCACAAATGAGAATCTTCTTCGTTTTTATTTTGTCCTGCAGGTTTTGACAATATCAGGATTTTTAGATGTATATTTTTTAAAATCATAAATACCTCTCCAATTAGAAATATCTCTTCTGGGATAATTGCTATTCTCAAGTTCTGCACTCATACACATTGTCTTAACAGAAAAATAAGAACATATAATTACATAAAAATTGCATGTAAAGTACCATATGTTTGGCTTCTTAGGAGAGCTGACTCATTCATACTATATCAGCTAATCAAATCATTTCTTTAAAGTGTTACAAAGTTGATATTTATTTGTGGGCGGGGGAAAATGAATTGTTTGCTTTTAGGAAGAAAGGTGCCAGTAGATATATTTCTATTAATTCCAATATGGACATGAATTAAGAATTACAATCTGATTTTAGACGTCTCCAGATTGATTCTGGCATCTTGACTCAAACCACAGGATCTTTTTCTCTTTCTGCAATTTTCCTGCTTTCACTTCTTTGTTTTTAAATGGTAATTTAATGCAGGTTAGATGTCTTAATCTCTTTGACAAACAGTTGTTTATCTGCTTCTCTTCTCTATGAATTTAGGCTTTGTGCAGTTAAGCTGTGGACTATTGTGGAAGGAATATCATGAAAACAATTGATGGGCATAATGTTTTTGTGGTCTGACCTTTTCAGTAAAATGGAAAATAGCCAATGACTTTATAAGTACTTCTATTGAACATCAAATAGGTTTCCGTTCTTTGAATACTTTTATATGAAGTTGACAGCAGAATAATATTTTATGCTCATAATGTATGGAAAAGGGACTGCTAGAAAATTTAAGAAGGAAAAATTGAAAGATCAGATTGCTTTGCATTTTAGCAAAAATAAAAATAATACACAGTAAAATCATGAGAACTTGATATTGCAGCAGGCTAATCATCTCAACAACAACTGCAACAACAAAATCATTTGAAGACACCAAGTAACTCTTCTCCATTGGAGTAAAGTTTATTCCTATATTTTGTTCAGAAGGAAACACTATCCTGAAAGTTGAGACAGTTCCCTAGATCCTTAGGTTGAAGCAAATAAAATTGGCTGGGTGAAACCAAGCTAAGTAGCACCATTTATAAAATCTTGACTAATCTAAAAAAGTTAAGCAGAGTTGGACTTGGTTAGTAGTTGGATGATACATGAAAAACTGCCTGGAAACACCAAGCCTGTAGGCTAGACAAAGAAGTAAGCACACACCAAAGCACTTCCTTGATGTTGCCAAAAACACTACATGAACAAGGAGACGGTATATGATTGATTCAGATTTATTTCAATGTTTTTCAAGAAAACATTGTATTAAAAAGAAGATAAGTTGAAAACTACCTAAAGCTACACATGCTCAAGCCCAGATTACAATGGGCATAAGTATGCATAGTCTTTTCCTAGTCTTTTACTAAAATTGTTCTAGGCTCTTAGTAGGAACAGATAAAACTTCAGTATGCAGGATGCCTTTAGCAATCCAGGGATATTGGTCCTGCTTCAACAAACAAGAGAGAGTTCTGATGAATGATGTGCTCAACCCTCCATGCTTTTGTGTTTCCTATGCATCCCACAAAGCTTGGCTCTCTCAGCCGAGTAC
>JANHFJ010005387.1:46888-48657 GCA_032468195.1 Cerberus rynchops
AGTGGTTTTACACATATAGAATTTACATCACAGAGAGTTAGAAATTTTGCCATGTCACAGATGCCAAGGCATTTTGAAGAGCTTTACTATTTGCAAAGAAAAAGGAGGGTGAAATCCCAGCAAAAGCCATGTCATGTAAAATCAATACATCGGATCAATGCTTTATTAACAAGAAAATGTCTTACTTCACATTCCTATGTGGACCTTTGTCTCCGGGATGCATGATGGAATGTCAAATCATATTGCAGTCTTCAACTTTCTGCTATGTTTATTGAGTGCTTGTTGTGGAACTCTCCATGCATTGATTATAGAGGTACTATTGTATGTTTATGTAAAAAAAAGAATTTAAGAATGCCCAGAATCCCTTGGAATTACCACATTTCACAGGTTTTTCATATCCCTGCCTGAAATCTTCTGAGATATGGAGATGAATGTCATATATATATAATGCTATGACCTGTGCAAACCCTTGAGATCTCAGCCATGTAATGTGTTGTCTTTAATATGTATATAGTATACAGTATATGATATGTTCCATATTTGTTACATTCATTACAAATAATTGATATTGCAGTGAGATGGGTAGCAATTTTTTTTTATGACCCCGTAGTCTCTATTTGGGGTAGATTGGATGGAGCTGAGCGTTTACTAGCCAGATGCCCTTCCTGATACCTATGTGGAATTTGCAATATATATATATAGGCACACTGGTGCACTTATGTACGCCCCCTTGACAGACCTCTTAGGAATAGGGTGAGTCCACAGTAGACAGTTTGAGGTTGAAGCTGTGAGGGTTTGAGGCTGTAACAATGGAGTCAGGTAGAGCATTCCAGGCATTGACCACTCTGTTGTTGAAGTCGTATTTTCTGCAATCGAGTTTGGAGCAGTTTACTTTGAGTTTGTATCGATTGTTTGCCCATGTATTATTGTGGTTGAAGTTGACAGTTGTTGTTGACAGGTAAGACATTGTAGCAGACAGTTTTGTGTACTATGCTTAGTTGGACCGCAGGCGGTGCAGTTCCATATTGTCCAAGCCCAGAATTTCAAGTCTGGTACTATAAGGGATTCTATTGTGAGTAGAGGAGTGGAGTATTCTTCTCGTGAAATACCTATAGTGTGCGTGTGTGTGTGTGTGTGTGTGTGTGTGTGCCCTAGAAGAGAAACACCTGCTTCTACCTAGGGTACCCTAACCCTACTAGGATATCCTAAGCCTAACTTTCTGACCACAGTTTGGGAGTCATAATACTAGAAAGCTAAGCTAATGCATTTCTCTCTCTCCACCCCTCCCCCATTTCTGTCCATGTTGCAGACTATGGAAGACCTTTAATCTTAATTATTTGGGGAGATACTTCTTTGTAAAACACTTTGTAAGCAGTGTTTTCAAACCTGGCAACTCTAACGTGTGTGGACATGCTGGCTAGGGAATTCTGAGGGCTGAGGTCCACACATCTTAAAAATTGCCACGTTTGAAAAACACTGCTCCAGAACAAATTTGCTTAGTTTCAAAAGTCCTTTCTTAAACTGATGCACAAACAATTTTTAAACATTTCCCCCTCCTCAGAAAGCTGCAGAGCATGTGAGGAACAAAATGTTGTTGTATTAGTTATTTTATTATTTAATAATAAATAATATTTATTATTTAACATTTTATTTTTGTATCTTATACAGATATAAGAACAACTGTAAGGAGAAGAATTTATTATTATTATTATTATTATTATTATTATTATTATTATTATTATTATTATTATTATTATTATTATTATTAT
>JANHFJ010005387.1:48757-51257 GCA_032468195.1 Cerberus rynchops
GACTAATGAGTGATGGTTTGAATTCTACGCTGAGTAATGAATAGATGGAGGCAGTTCTTATTAGTCCCATTGATTTATGTAGCGCCATGCACCATGCAGTTACTCTGTTAAAAACGATATCTACATCAAGAAGTAATATACTCTAATAAGTATTTTCATCTTAACTCGAGTCGTTGGGCCTCCAGGCTCAGTTTTTGTTTGAGTCAGGCAGAGCTATAATAAAGCCCTATGACTCCTTACAAAGCTTGTTAAACACAATGTGTGCAGTCTAACTGAGTCAGATTCATGATTCATGCACTGTACACAGCAGCATGTGCTGCTGATTTATGACCAAGCACAGTTCATAGTCAAAATTACAATTTGAGGGATAAAAAGATTAATTACTATTTGTGGCCTGCAATTTTGTGAGGCTAGTGGTTTGCAGCTGTAGAATGATAGTGCTCTACATCAGTCTGTAGTCAGCCATTCACAGATTATTAAAGCTTTGCAAGATTAAGTGCTCCTCCTGCCTGGTTTGTGCTAAAGCAATATGCTAGACAAAAAAGGACCACAGGGATAAATCTGAAGCAAGCAATAGCTGGACATATGTCATAATTGCCAGTTTCCCATAAATTCACAGACAGTATAGAAAATGGAGCATGATGCAGACATCGTATCGTGACTTTGGTGATTGCTATATATATGGCTTCAAAACCTGTAACTTTGGTTACTGTGCCAACCATTTTAATTGTTGGGTTGTTTTTTTTTTTGCAATATGGATTTTTGTTTGCAATTCTCCCCTCCCTCTAATTATGGACACAAAGAACACTCTCTGTGAGTGAAAAGAGTCTGGAAAACGACTCCCAAGAAATCTGTTTTTGTTTTTTTTTAATTGTAAGGGTTTAGTCAGCCTGTTCTTTGCATACGTTTGCTAACAACTAATAGAGAGACTGACACACTGTTATGTCCATTTTTCAGCCCTTAACGAACCAACAATAGATTATGGATTCCAGAGATTGCAGAAAGTCATTCCACGGCATCCAGGTGATCCAGAACGGTTACCAAAGGTTAGTCACTTTGTATTTACAAGTTTCAGTGAATTTATTCTCATCACATATATGATCAGGCACAGCAAAATCCAGAGTTGCAATAAATAAAATGTATGAAAATGGCATATTGCTATCCTGTACACACACACACACACACACATACACACACACACACACAATATGGATATATATGTTCTAACCGAACAACCCCATTCCTGTCTGTTGCAGGCATTTGGTGAGAGTATACATACTGTCTGCTGAGTGGTTTTATTAAAAGAAGAAAAAGAGGGAATGGATTTTCTGATACAAATATTTTGGATTCTACAAGAGGGACATAAAACTTCCTGCGTAATGAAATCGTTCAATTAAACATTTTCCACTCCAGTAGCTTGTAGTGATTTCAATCTAAGCAGCCCCACTCTGATCTGTGATTATTTGACTCTTGTTTTCCTTTCATTTTCTAAAGCTCGATTCAGTTTAATCTTTTGTTTACAAAGCTTTTGTTATAAGTCCCTGACTTAGCAGGCTAACAAATGAAGTCCACATATTAATATCTAGAGGGACTTTCCATTTAAATTCATAAAAGACAAAAGCTGCCTGTGTTGTTTATGCACATGACATATCACAGAATTTTCATTTTGATGTAAAACATTAAAGATAAGTCATGCTTAGAAGTTTTTCCTGTTCTTTGATATAGTTTTTTCTTTCCCTTTCTTTTATTGCAATCTCTGGGTTTTTTTTCCAAGGCAATCTTGAAAGTAAATGAAAATGCACTCATATCATCTTAACTGATTATTTTATATGCTCTTCTTGTGGCACATAAGTCTTGACCACCTCTGAGTTTTATTAGCACAATAAAAACCTTTGAGACATTACCCTTTTTAATGCTCAGCATGAATGGAAGTCTTCAATTGGCTCCTTTTTTAATTTGTGAACATGTTAGTAATTCATATCAGATTATTATTGTTAGAATAAGAAGTTGCAGGACCACTTTAAAATGTACATTAGACATTTCAGCTTGTGAACCTTAATACACTAGGGTAGCACTGGACATGAAACAGCAGGCTTTTACACAAAGATCATGAATGGAGTGTGTAGATGGGAAACCACAAATGCAAACAAGTTTTGCCTACAGAGATTTACCGTAATCTAAAACCTGTATATATGAAACCATTTAAGAATGTTAATTTTTCCTATTGCTCATTGTTCTTCTGACTATTGAAATAATTAGCATCTTGATTGATTGACTATTTTTGAAACAACTTGTTTGGCTTGTTTGGTTTTGGCTTAGTATGTCACACAAATCCTACCTATTGTGGTTTTCTCAATCAACACATGGTGAAACAAACCATGCCTTCAACTGCTGTCTTAACCTAGTCATTCATTGTGTTCACACACAACATTTTCTTTGAAGGGATTACAGTATGTATTGTAGTTTCTGTGCTTGTATGGTTGCATCGATGGAGGCTCTT
>JANHFJ010005387.1:56257-63195 GCA_032468195.1 Cerberus rynchops
AACAATGGATGCTAAGTCCTTGCTGTATCCATTTTCACAATGCACCATTCTCTTTTTCCTTTAGGAAGTATTACTTAAAAGAGCAGCTGACCTTGTTGAAGCTCTGTATGGCATGCCCCACAACAATCAGGTATGTCCCCATTGTCTTCCTCACTTACCCATTTATTCATATCTACACTGACTGGATTCAGATATTGCAGTAAATCATATTGTGATTTATTTGATTTTGGTTTAATGTGTTGCAACAAATTACTCATTATGGTTTACAAACCATGATTTACAGTTTAGGATCTGAACTGCCTGTTGTGGTTTTTTTCAACTATAGTTAAAGCAAAGCCTGCCTTAGCATGGTCTTGGAACCCAACCCTACAATTGCAAGTGTTTTCACCTTGAATGTCTAACAAAGTACCAGTATATTATTGTAGTGCATAGCAAAGTTCTATTGGTTGCTTGGCAGTTTGATATGAAACAAGGGTCTCAAGCAAAATTGGTTCTTTTACTCTCAAAACCAGTTTTTTCTATCCCAGCTCTGAAGTATATATTTTAAAAAAACCCATAATTTTAGCCGAAGCAATTATAATAAAAGACAACATTGAATGTAGTCTATGATTTTGGGACTAAGGTGAACTCTTTTTGACCATCAAGTCTATTTAGAATTTTGAAAACATATGACAGATATTGAGCCTGTGTAGTGTAGTGGTTAAAGTTCTGGACGATGAGTTGAAAGACCCAGATTGTAGTCCCTCCATAGTCACAAAAGCTGGTTGCATGAGATTTTTGCCCATCTCTCTCAAGTATACAATGAAGCTATAGAAAAACATCTATCTACCAACCCAGGACCAGCATAATAGGCTATCAACCCAGGGCCAGCATAATAGACTACGATTTAGTAGCATGCAATGGCTACCATGGGAATGATGGAACTTTGCTTATTTAAGCAGTAGCTGCCACAATAGCAGCAATAGCAATAGTACATATATATATACACACACCACTTTATAGTGCTTTCCAGCCCCCTCTAAGTGGTTTACAGAATCAGCATATTGCCCCCAACAATCTGGGTCCTCATTTTACCCATCTCGGAATGATGGAAGGCTGAGTCAACCTTGGGCCTGGTGGGATTTGAACCAGCAGACAGCCGAAGTACTGCAATAATGTTGTCAATTACAAAAAACAAAAAAACAAAACAGGACATAGTGTTGGAACTGCAAGGACATGAAGCTGGCCTTGTTGAAACTGTATACAGAGCCGAGATGGTGCAAGTAGTTAGAAAGCAGTGTCCCAGGCTAATCCTGCCAACTGCCAGCAGTTCAGTTCTCACGCACGGTTGACTCAGCCTTCCATGCTGTTGAAGTCGGTAAAATGAGGACCCAGATTGTTGGGGGTAATATGCTGATTCTGTAAATGCTTAGAGAGAGCTGTAAAAAGCACTATGAAGATGTATATAAGTCGAAGTGCTATTGCTATACAGCATGCCCCCACAACAAGCAAATAGATCCCAATTGTCTTTCTCTCCAGTACAGTCATGGCCAAAGAGGTCCACAAGGACATTGGTACCATCAAGCAGATCATTTCTTTAAAAAACTGCTAAACCAGATAAAAACATGTGTTGTATATTACAAAATATCAAAACAATAATTTGTTGCATAATACAAAAAGGTTTTATTTTTTAAAGAAACAGATGTTATATTAGGAAGAGTGCTCACAAGATTTTTAAATTATTTCTGCCCCGGGTTCACTATTGGAAATTATACAATTTTAAACAGTATATGTTATAAAAATTATCCATTTACTGTTTCATAGGAAATAATCCTGAAACGAGCAGCTGATATTGCAGAAGCATTATATAGTGTGCCACGTAACCACAATCAGATTCCTACACTTGCCAACACTCCAGCTCATACTGGTATGATGGGAGTAAATTCATTTAGCAGCCAGCTAGCAGTTAATGTTTCAGAAACATCACAGGCTAACGACCAAGGTACGTGAAGTTTTAAGAATTATACAGCAAAATTATTTCATATCTTACCCTTCTACAAAACAATTACTATAGTTATGCAATTAGCTCGCTGATTATTGGGATTCTTTCAATTTTATTTTATTTTGTTTAGTCATTTTATGTTATGTTAATAGGAAAGAATTAATAACTTGAATTTGATAATAACTAAGCATTGTAAAATATGAAATTTGAAAATTTGTAAAGACTGCTAGTGCATGTCTTTCTTTGTTTTTCCTTACATCTACAAGTTGCTTTTTGCTACCACTCTCTTTCAGTCAAATCACACTTCTTCCTTTATAAAGTTTTGACCAAATTTTCTTTTTTATAAAGAGATCATCAACAAGTGTTATAATTACAGGTAGTCCTCGACTTATGAACACAATTGAGTCGAGAATTTCTGTTGTTAAGTGAGATATTTGTTCAGTGAATTTTACCCCAGTTTACCCCCTTTTTTGCTTCCGTTGTTAAGTGAATCATTGCAATTGATAAGTTAATAACCCAGTTAAGTGAATCTGGCTACCCCATTAACTTTGCTTGTCAGAAGGTTACAAATGGTGATCACATGATCCCAGAAACACAGCAACGGTCATAAATATGAATCTGTTGCCAAGCATTTGAATGTTGATCGCATGGTAATTTTATAACATTGAAAAATGATCATAAGTCACTTTTTTCAGTGCCATTGTTATTTTGAAAGGTTATTAAATGAACTGTTGTAAGTCGAGGACCTATATAGATGCCTATCTTTTGAGTAGAATAAATTTGTATGTCACAGTTAATAGGAATTGTGATACCCACTTTCTACTAAATTAGACATATTCGACTAAGCATGCTTCAGTAAATTTATTTTGCTAATAGCAAAATATATTAGAGTTGTGGCAATACATAATTTCCATCTGCTTAAACATGCTGCTTAAACTATGGGTTAATAGTGTCAAAATAAGCTAGCCTCTCTTGAGAATATCAGAAGTACTTGGGTGAAGGAATTTGAATGGTTTTATTTCCATATTTCAATGATAAGAGCTTGCTTTGTTTTCTAAATCTAAAGCAATTATTTTACCTTAATTTTTGACACATATAAATAAGCAAGTATAACATGGTCATTTGATACCATGATTAATCTGAAACAGAAGCAGAAGCTTTTTTCTTGTGCCTAGGCTGGAAGGCATTACACAAATTTGGAGAAGATAATTCTTGTAACACTAAATTCTGGCTTGATGCTCAATATGGATATAGCCATTGAATATGTACTAAAACAGCTATTTGTAGCCAAATACACTGAATCTATTAATTGTGGCTGATAATTGCAATCCTAACAATAGAATATGGAATAAATCCTTCTGATTTACTTTCACATAGACATGGATTGGATTGTATATAATTTCTGGGAAACATACCCCAACATCTTTTTCATGGGATTTTCAAATATATTCTTTTACAATTTAACAAAGCTTTCTTGCGCTGTGTTGTTATCAAAAATGTATTCCCTACACAGAAGCATAGTTATTTATTATATTTCTTCATTATTTATTAAAGCATGATAAATAGAAAAAGTTCGTTCTTATTTCTACTAGGAAATTATCAATATTAAGAAGGAAGATTTTCTTTGAAACAATTTTATTTTACATCTCTGCAGAAAGCTACAAGATTTTATAACTGCTTTTGCAAAATATGTGATCTTAAAATTTAAAAAGGGAAGTTTAGATTTTGATGATGCAACCCAGCCATTTAAATTATGATAATTATTGATAAAGACAAATGTGAGTGAACCTGACACAACCACATTGAAAAAAAATGTGTTTGTCAGAAGCAGGAACAACTGAGGGTGATCACAGATGGTTTAAGTAGAGAAGGTGTGAAAAAAATGACCTTTCCATGCAAAGAGATGAAAGAGCAAATGACATAAGCCAACACTGTGCAATCAGTCAAAAGTCTGCAATCTGTGTCCCAAAGGTGCTTTCCAAAAGGCATCTGGACTTTTTTGGCTTTTTTCCTTGAAAGTATTTTGCTTCTCATTGAAGAAACTTCTTCAGTTCAGCTTCTTGGATGAGAAGTGAAACATTTTTAAGAAAAAAACGCAAATCCAGTTGCCTTTTGAAAAAGCACCAATTGGGACCAGAATGGGACAACTTGCTATGTCCAACTCACCATGGCTAACTCGCTGAGGCCAACCTGCTATGCTGAACTTGCCATGGGACAAGTTGTCATGGCCATTTCCCCACAGGACAATTTGCTGCAGGACAATTCAATAATTCAATTTAATTATTTAAAGTAATTTTAAAAATATTTCAATTTTTGTCATTCACATTTCATTTTGTCCATCCTTTGGCATCCTTTTTTTAATGATTCTATTCCATCATTTATTCAATATTAGTGTAACTCTTGTCCCACAGCGAGTTGGCATGGTGAGTTGGCCACAATAAGTTGGTTGCAGCAAGTTGACCACAGCGAGTTATCCTAGACAGCTTTGAGACAGCCATGACCTGGATGATTGAGAGTATCCATGGACATTTAACTCTGCAATCTATAATGTTTAGGAAACTCTTCATGCCCCATAATAATAAATCCTTTTCTTGGAATGGATTTTTCCTCCCAATACAGTAGGTTACAGTCGCAACACAAGCAGTGTTTCCCCGCGAGGATACGTCCCAAGCAGTACTCCTCAACAGTCCAATTACAACACAGTCAGCAATAGTATGAATGGATACGGCAATGCCAGCATGCCCAACCTTGGTGTACCTGGTTCCCCTGGATTCCTTAATGGCTCAACCGCGAACTCACCATACGGCAGTAAGTCTTTATTTCTAAGGCACATCATTACACCATTCCTGTTTGTTAAAAACTTACTTTCTTGTAATTTCCTTCAACACAAGCTACTGGATAAAAGGAGGGGTGACTCTGGAGGCTGGACAGTTAAAAAAAAAAAGGAAAAAGATCACGGACAATATATTGGTACTTTAAAAAAAATTAATGCTAAAAGAGGAAAAAGTAAGTACCAGATTGGACTGCTCAATTTACAATCGAAGTCCAACACAAAAGAGTTTGCCTGTTATCCAGAGTGTGGCAAGCCAAAGCATTTTATTTTTATATATGTTATTATCCTTCCCATAAGAGGCGAGGCCCTACGACCCATCTTTTTTTGTCCCCCTTCCCTTCCTGTTTGCCATAAACATCCTCAATATGAGTCCTGATTATTTTTGCTTTATTGCAGTAGTGCCGTCAAGCCCTACCATGGCAGCCTCTTCGGTCACCCTTCCTTCAAACTGTAGCAGTACACACGGCATTTTCTCATTCTCACCTGCCAATGTCATCTCTGCAGTGAAACAAAAGAGCGCCTTTGCTCCTGTGGTCAGGCCCCAAGCTTCTCCTCCGCCATCTTGCACCAGCGCCAATGGAAATGGGCTTCAAGGTGAGCTGGATCTCTCTATTACTTTTCCTGTGATTTCAGGGTTTTGTTGTTTTTTTCCATTCAGAAGATGACATTTTCAAATTTTGAAAAAATAGATTATTATCACGAGCAAATATCAAAAGACAAAAAAACCCCCCAAACTTTAAAAATAAAATGCATAGGGTTTTTTTAATGGCTTTTAGAGCAGGAACAAAAGCTTTATCTTTGCTTTAGCAGCAAAACCATAGCCTAAGATTTTAATTTAAGCTGATTATTTGAATTATTAGAAGAAGAATAGGTGTTTCCCCATCATTTCTCCTTAAAGTTCTATGCATTAATTTTTAAACTAAAGACCAAATATGGAATGTTTCTCGTAAACCAGGTTTGTTCCCTTAATTCTCATATTTTATGCATCCATTTTTTTTCTCTTTTGGATAGCAATATTTTAATCGGCAGCATTTCCAAGGTAGGGATTTTCCTACTTGTTCCGAGAGCTGAAAAATGTCAACAAATATTTGAAATTTGTTCAGGGCTGTTGTTGTTCCTCAACAAATTGTTGTTCCTCAACAAATTAGGGTTTATGCCTGTACTGGATCTTATTCCAGTTCAACTGCCAATAGAAATACCAGTAACTATTAAAAAAATTTGAGGACATTAATGAGTGAACATTTACAGAGGGAAGGAAAGCCACTATAAACACTTTTAATTAGGATATAACTTTTTTATTTAGAAATCTTTATATCTTTTTCAAATGGAAGTGTAACATCTGTCTCAGCTGATCTGAAACTTATCTGTAATGTACACCAAAACACAATCTAAGCACTTAAGACCATGTAAAATGCTAGAAAGTACTACAATATTGCAGCAGCCATTCCCTCTTAGTTAACAGAAGTATTCACACTTTAGACTTTTTATCATGTAAACTTTGTAGTATGCATTATATAACCCAAATACAACTTTCAAGCATATCTTATATATATGTTACAAATTTATGCCATTAAATATGCTATTTTTTGATTTTTAAAAAAGTAATTACTTTTTAAAATATCCACTAATAAAAATTAGTGATTAATATGCCACTGTATTTGGTTCAAAAGTCAAGATCAGAAATGGCTCGGTTTGTTGCTTGGGATCCAAGCTACAGATTCTTTCCTCCAAGATGATGTCTAAATCCTGAGCCATTTTTAAAAATTGAATTCAGTTCTTTTATCCCTTTGGGATTACCTGATTACTAAAAGCATTCTGATTAAAAAAAAAAAAATCACTTCCAGGCCATGAAATCCAATAGTGTCTTCATCATTCTTCTTCCATCACCCAGACTAGTTTACTAAGAAAATAATTTTGCTGTCCTCATTTCCAGAAATTGAGTGAGACAGAAGGTTTGTGAAAGTTCAGATTTATTCAAGACAAACTAGATTGGCCCTATTCTGCTCCAGGCTCCATCATGTTCAGCTCTGGATTTGCCAGTTGCCTGAATTTTGGTGAATAGCCCTATCATTAGACAGCATATCCCAACAAGCAATACCCAAGCCAGAAAAATGAAATTTAAGG
>JANHFJ010005390.1:0-20771 GCA_032468195.1 Cerberus rynchops
CATTTCTATCTGTCTGTCTGTCTAACATCTATCTATCTATCTATCTATCTATCTATCTATCTATCTATCTATCTATCATCTCTCTCTATCCCTATCATTTATCGATCTATCAGTCAATCAAACAATCTGTAATCTCTCTATTATCTCTCAAGTCACAAAGTGTAAAAATACAGCACACCATTCATTCATGCAAAAAGTGGCATTAAAAATGTATATAAAAGGAAGAAATCCTAGACAATTCATGGGAGGATCCAAGCAAGACTAGAAGTAAATATTTGGCCATTGGATTTAAAGCACCTGGGTGTTGGTCATTTAATAAGAATACTTCCATTTCCTCATCCTGACTGGAGTTTATCTGGTTTAAAAAAGCACACTCCCTCAAAAGTTGTATTTCCACTTCCTCAGGGAAAGTTCCTGGAAGGAGATCTGAGGTCTTAGAAGACAGTGTCCCCATCCCTTCTATATGTAAATGCTTATTTCACAACTTATCCCAGTGTTTCCATGACAGTGCACATTCCAACGGTCATCACACAACCTCAATGGAGCATTGTGCATGGAAGTAGCATGGATTGATATTCAGGAAATACCTAGACATCCCAGAAATCTTTTGAAATCTATGAATCACTTTAGGTCTTAATTGCAGAGGCTCAATAGTTGATTCACTCAAGGGGAAAAATAAATCCTGGATCAGAGCTGAGATCTTAGAAGATGCTGTACATCATGTGTCCCTACGTCAAAACGTATTTTACAACCTACTGAAATGTCCACAAATGTATCCATTCCAAAGACCATCACAAAATCACTATGGACCATTTCAAATCGCCACCCCAATAAATTGGTCAATACATTTGATAAATAAATAAAAATAAATAAATGAAATGGGATGAAATTAGGAACCTGAATAGAAAGCAAGCATAACCCATGGTCCAGGGCCTTCTTGGAAGTGTTCAACACATAGACCTGAAAACAAGCAAGCATATCCCATGGTCCAGGCCCTTCTTGAGCGCATTCCTCATATAAGCTATCCTGAGAAATATAAAAGCTACCTATCACACATGATTCACTGAGCTTTCAACCTCAAGGACATTTAGATTGAGAAGCCAGAATCAGAAAGGGGTCATTTCTTAGGGGTCCGTTCCCTAACGGATCTACTCAACACTATTCTTAATGGTGGACTACAGAGATCATAATACAGCAATCAAGCTGAACGTCAAGAACACATCCAATGCATTGGGTTAAATTCATCAGAAACAATGAGAGCATAGACAAAAGCCACACTTCTTAAACACAGTTTATATTTACTAAACTGACAAAAGCTGCAGACCTCTGAGTGTTTTTCACATTACTCAATCTAGAAGGAATAAAAGTTCTCCTCTACTATCTGCCTCCATCCCAAAAGGAATCGCTCCAAGAATGGAAGTTCTCGAAGGTCCCGAGATCTTTCTAAATCACCAACAGGTCCTTCTTTTGCTGCTCCCAAAACAGATCGTCCTTGTGGTTTTCTTCCAAAATGCATTCCATGGGATTCAAGGAACTTGAAATGACCACCTTAAGGACACCAGCTGTTGCCCTCTATGAAGAACACCGAGTAGGTTTTTGTACAGCTGTGTATCACTGTGGTGGGTGTTCGGAGGAGGAACGCAACTAACCGTCTCAGGTAAGTCAATGAATTGATCCCAAATCTTCCTTTCCGCATGTGATATTTTCTTTCTTTTTTCCCATTTTTTCCTCTTCTTTCCCTACTTTGACTCCGTGTGCTTTGATGTTAGAGTTGCTTTTGATTTGATCAATGATGTTTTTTCCCCAACGAAAACTGAACCTTTAGCCCAGGTCAGGACAGGTGGATTCGAGTCTATATTATTTCATCTTCCCTGTTCACAGATACACTTTGATTTTCACAATCAGGGTCAATGAGATCTTGAGAAATCTCACAGGTTTTACTCTCAGGGGTACTTTTTCTGTGGATAAAAGAGGGAGATGAATCTGTAGTGTGTTGTCTTCAATGGAACTGAATGGGATTGGCTGAACGTTTGATTTTATCACTCTGTGTTTAGATTTTCCAGGTGGGATTTTAGTAAGTCGTGATATGATACATTGTCAATCTGGTCCTTTGCTTTATCATTTGGTTAAAAAAAAGATTCCATCTTCTTTCAGCCTCTGGAAGACAAGACAGAGAGCTCAAGCCTCTGTCATCAAAATTACATTAAACTGTTGGAATGTCTGACCAAACATTCATCATTCATTCCAACAGCCAACTCAGTCAATGCAGGGAGTTCAATCTTTGCTACATGTCCTGATGTTTTCTTCTTCTTTTATCTCTTGCTTATTTATTCAAGTTTTTGTAGCCACGCAGCTCCAATGGACTCTGTGCTGCGATTTCCCTTTGATTGAAAAGGGATCCACCATGTAATATACCATTAGATCTAGGGTGGGATTTAGAGATATGGAGGCTGTTGTCCAAATTATGCACCTTTACCTTTGCAAAAATATTCAGATTCTGCTACAACCTGAGGAAATGTAAGAATGATATATGTATCTCTTAGACTGAGCAGATACGTTGGAGTGGATAGCCACAACCATAGATTCAGACAGGACTATTTCTCAATGGCTCAAATTTGAAGAAATGGATATGTGAATGAACCTGCATTTCTCAGTTGGGGTGGTAGGATCCTTTCCTAAACAGCCTTCAAAGGGGCAAATGAATGTGGTATGATTGTGAAGGAAAGAGAAGTGGTATCTACTGTAAGCAATGTGTTGGGTTTCCAACTTTCATTTCAGAAAGATATACAGAGGTTGAATTGTTTTTCTTTATTTTGTACAACTTAATAATATCAACCAGCTTCATATCAAACCATAATTCTTGTTTACTCCCTTCAATATTTAGAAATTGGGATAAGACTTCAGTTCAAATTATTGAACACAAATAAGTAGTGCAGGATTCAAGTAAAGGAGTAGAAAGTTTTCTATGATCTCTTTTGGAGATGTTTTGCTATTTTTCTCCTGCATGCGTTAAACAAACAATAAAGAATTTAAATCCAAAATATTTCTATCAGAGGTTAACATGAGGTAGATTCCTTAAAGGACTGATTAACTGAGTGGGAAAAATGAGTAACCTTTTACAAAGAGTAGGATGACTTTGTGAAGGACATCTGCAAAAAATGTTTCTTGTGGCATGCATGGCATATGAATTCTTTTAATTCAATGTCTTGGAATAAGATGCTCAGAAGAAATGCTGAACATTACCTCAATAACGGGCCATGGGAACCAACTAAAAATGAGTTTTCTAATCATCTCTCTTCAAGTTGGAATCTGACATAAATTGGAGATCTCTAAGACGTTCTCCACAAAGGAAATTTGTGTTAAGAGATTGGAGCTCATTTTCTTTGGCATTGCGATTAAATGCTCTTAGAAAGTTGGGTGAACGTGGAACTCAACTCTAAACATTTAAACCATTGAATCTGAACGCTTCTGGAAAGCTGGTTTGACATCAAAGAGAGGTATAAATTCCATGAAAGTCAGCTCTATTTCTGCCCTTTAATTCTTTTGTGCAGTAAAAATGTGTTTCCTAGGAAAAGGATTCATGTTTTAGCTCATGTGGTTGACTATTCCTGCCTGGAGAAGGAAACATCACTGTATTCAGGAACTAAAAATAATTTATTTCTCTTCCTCTCTCTGAAACTCACAGGTGTAGAGAGAGAAACCAACATGGGAGTACGCAATATGAATATATAGAAAACACTTAGTTTTTAATCTTCCTCCTGTCCTGATAGACAAAAAAAAATTAAATAACTGTAATTCATAATTAGTATGTTGGTGTTCCCTTGATAGGGACTCCTTTGTCTTCTACAAAATGCAAAGAAAAATAAGACAATCCAAATGTTTTTCCAGGAATAACACATACAGATATTACTAAGTGGGGCCCTGCAAGGAATCTTACTCTCATGTAAAAAAATTCTGGTTCACAGAACTTAACTATGAGAATTGTAGGGAGACTGAGACAATGACAGATCAAATCATTCAATATCAACACTTTACATCAGAGTAAGATTTCTGGCATGGTCCCACCTGGGAATACCTTCGTGTATCTGCAGGGGGATTATTTTTCAAAATTACCAAATCAAATTTGATTATCAAATCAAAGTTTTACTGAGACTCCAAGACCAAACAACAGGAATCTCTTTTGTCCGTTGTATATACTGGCAATAGCCCCCTATGGCGTCAGGATTACTTTCTGAAGGACAAGGAAGTCATCCAAACATCTCCTCTAGCTTTTTAATGTTTTTCTCTCCCTTAAGAAGTGGGTTTTATGATTCTTACCATCTTACCAAAATATTATATTGAGAAATTTTGACTTGATAGTTTTCCTACTCCCTCCACTACAGTCTTGTAGAAGTGGGTTTTATGATTCTTACCATCTTACCAAAATATTATATTGAGAAATTTTGACTTGATAGTTTTCCTATCTCCCTCCACTACACTATGAAGAAAACTATCTGCATATTTATTGATCTAATTACTCTATCAATGTGGCATTGAAGTTTTAAGACGCTGTGTAGAACCTCATGAGATCTTCCTCTCTTCCAGGTCAGCCCCCAGTACCTCCTTCGGTGCAACTCTTTGCTCCTTCCCAGGAAGAGATCAAAAGCCAGAAAAAAGGCACCTTGGTGTGTCTCGTAAATGGCTTTCGCCCATCTGTTTTCACCCTGAAATGGAAAGTTGATGGCACAGAGACCACATCTGGAGTGGAGACAACCAAAGCCACCAAGCAGGGTGACAACTATCTTGCCAGCAGTTACCTGACCAGGAGTGAGTCTGACTATGGAGGCCATGAGTACGTCTGTGAAGTGACACATGATGGAAAGACCTATCCGAAGTCTATTTCGGGATCTGGAAGTTGTTAACTCCGTCATGAGCCCTCCTCTCCCAACAAGAGAAAGGAGAAAAAAGTCCCTTTCCTCATTCATTCTTTCACTAATATCTCTTTCTCTACCAAGTAGTTACACTCTTTGTATCCCCTCCATGCTTTCATCCTTCAAATCAATCCCCACCCCTCACCTTTGATCTATTAGATCCTACTGTCAGCACATTAATAAAGATGGATGTATTTCATTTGTGTGAGTGTTTCATCAAATTGATCAAGAATATAGAGCTGTATAAGCTTTCTTGTCTTGGAGGAAAAATGGACTCTTTCCAAGATCCCGTTTCACACAGTAAACCGTATCCAATGCAAAAACGTTAGGTCTGACTCTCTTGGGGATATCAATAAGCATCGTAAGGTTTTGGATTCCTACATGGGTGTTGCATCAAATTCACGCATGACTTGTTCTGAAGTTTGAAATGAAAATGCCTTGTTCTTTAGTAGTAACACTAGCAGATGTGGGAAGATATGGGATCATAGAGGTTCTTTCAATAATTCTAAACAGTCTTACAGCTGTCATCAATATAGGATTAGGTGGAATGGGACATTTCTATCTGTCTGTCTGTCTAACATCTATCTATCTATCTATCTATCTATCTATCTATCTATCTATCTATCTATCTATCTATCATCTCTCTCTATCTCTATCATTTATCCATCTATCAGTCAATCAAACAATCTGTAATCTCTCTATTACCTAGACAATTCATGGGAGGAGCCAAGCAAGACTAGAAGTAAATATTTGGCCACTGGATTTAAAGCACCTGGGTGTTGGTCATTTAATAAGAATACTTCCATCTCCTCATCCTGACTGGAGTTTATCCGGTTTAAAATTTGGTGTTTAAGCTCTGATTGACAATTCAAATCCAGAGGACAATTTTAAACGATTTAACCTCTAGTTTGAGCAAATACAAATCCTATCATCATATGGAAGACCGGCATATCAATCAGTTGTCATTAGGGCACAATCTAGCTAGGAAATCCACATGCAGGTTATTGTTTACATGGGTCAATTGCACATTCAAAGCTATTTGGAGATGGTTAATGTTCCACTGGCCAGGTTGAACTTCCTTAAGACTTCACAAGGTGCTTTTCTGTCATTCTTAAGAGTGAATTCCTCATTTCCTGAGGACAAAATAAGAAGTATTTAAGGAGTCACTTCAGTATCCCAGATTCTTTTCATATCTATGAATCACTTCAAATCCAACCGCAGTGGCTCAAAAGTTGCATTCAAGAAATAATCCCTGGATCAAAGTTGAAATCTCTGAAGAGGTTTATCACTTCTATGTATTTCAAATCCGATTTTACGACCTATCCCAGAGTTTTCATGAAGGTACACATTCTAAAGGACACCACACAGCCACAATGGAGCATTCCAAAGTCTTCATACCAGGCATATCAAAGTCATGAAATGACCTCTTATATTTACAGATAAATAACTTGCAGATAAGCATGTAGAGAATTGTAACTCATCCAGAAGAAAATCTCAGCGGTCTTTATTACAAAAATTCCACAGCTAGATCTGAATACCAGCAGGCATAACCCATGGTTTGGGACTTTCTTGGAAATGTTCTTTATATAAGGTGTCCTGAGAAATTGAAAACTATCTATCCTGCATGATTCACTGAGCTTCCAACTTCAAGGACATTTGGAGACAGAATGAATCAGAATCAGAAAGGAATAATGGATTCCTAGGAATCCATTTCCGATGGATCTTCTACTTAAAACTATGCCGAATGGTGGACTACAGAAATTATAATACAGTGATCAAAATGCGTTTCAAGAAGAGATCCTGCATGATTCACTTGAGCTCTGAAGCTCAAGGACATTTAGAGAGTCAGAATCAGAAAACAGATCCATGTTTGGTGGATCTACTCAACAGATCTAGTGCATTGGCTTAAATTCATTAAAAAAAACCAGTTAGACATAGACAAAACTTCAGTACCTACAAAGTAACTTGTCACACTTCTTAAACATGGTTTATAGTTGCTAAACTGGAAATGCTGCAGACACTTCTTTCATATAACTCAATCTTGAAGAAATAAAGGTTCTCATCTACCATCTGTCCATATCCAGGAAAGGAATCATTTCAAAAATGGAACTTCTTGAAAGACCTGAGATTTTTATGAAACACCAACAGGCCCTTCCTTTACCAAAAATGGAGCATTGGCTTTTCTTCCAAAATGCACTCCATGGGATTTCAGAAAATTGAAACAACCATCTCAAGGACATCAGCGGTTGTTTTGTCTCCTGTCCTGTTCTAATATGAAATTGAGATCTATGATTTTTCTCTCTGTAAAATCTTTGTGATTTTCTTGCTATGACATACACCAGGTTTTTGTATAGCTGTGCATCACTGTGGTATGTCTTCGGCGGTGGAACCCAACTGACTGTCACAGGTAAGTCAATCGATTGATCTCAAATATTTCTTCCTGCATGTGGTATTTTCATTTTTTTCATTTTTATCCCATCTTTACCTACTTTGACTTCTTGCAATTTGATCTGTTGTTTGCTTTTGATCCATCAATGCTGATGTTTTTCTGTAAGAACTGAATACTTAGACCAGGTCAGGACACGTTAATTCAAATCGATGTTATTTCATCTTTGCTGTTCATGGGTATCACTTTGATTGTCATGGTCAGGGTCAATGACATCTTGAGAAATCTTACTTATGGCTACTTTTACACTCAGGAGTAACTGTTCTTTGGATTAAAGAAGAACTGAGAGATTCGTTTGTATTATAAAGTTTGATGTTGTCATTGTGTGGTTAGAGTTTCAAGGTAGTAAGCCAAAGGATGATATGATACATTATCAATACGATACGTTGCTTGATCTCTGGTAATCAAAACACCCCATCTTCTTAAAGTTGTTGAGAGAGAAGACAGAGACCATTCAAAAGTATTGGGGAATCTTTTTTTTTTTAAATCTAACCTCATCAAAATCGCATAGGAATGTTGGCATGTTTGATCAACAGTCCATCATTCATTCCAAAATCAATCAATGTAGGGAATCAAATCTTCACTTCATATCTTGAGGTTTTCTTGTTTCATTTGTTCAAGTTTACTATAGCCACCCAATGGACTCTGGGCAGTGATCTCCCTTTCATTGAAAGGGGATCTGCAACAGGATCTACCATTAGATTTAGGGTTAGATTTAGAGCGATGATGGTGATGGTTCAAATTATGCGCCTCCACCTTTCAGGAAAAGATTCAGATTCTGGCACAAAGTTAACCCTGGAGGTATGTTTCAGCTTTAGGTGGTGAAGATCTCCCAGATTCTGTGCATAAGATATACTTATATCGATATGATGTATGATATTAAATAGACAGCATACGGATTCGGAGAGATGTCAGACACATTCAAAGAGCACCATTTCTCTTTGGCTCAAGTTTGCAGAAATGCATATGTGATTGAACCATCAAGTTCTCCGTTGGTGGGGTCTTTCCTAAATAACCTTCAAAGGGGTTAATGAATGTGGTGTGATTGTGAAGGGAAACAAAAGTAGTATTGATCCCTTGTGGTGGAATGGTTGCCTATCCACCTTTCGTTTCGACAAGACCTACGAGAGTTTGGTCAAATTGCCCTTTCCTTATTTTGTCCAAACTAATAAGATCAACCACCTTCCTATCAAGCCATACTTTTTGTTTCTTCCCCTAAACATTTAGACATTTGGGATAAACCTTACATTCAAACCATTACTCTCAAATGAATAATATAATAGGCAAGCAATAGACTGTACATTTTCACATTATCTCTTCGCTGGATGTTCAGAATTCTGCTCTTTTTCTCCTCCGTGTGTTAAACAAATGATAGAAAATTTAAATCCTAACTTTTTTGTTTCAAAGCATAATTTGAGAGGGGTTCTTAAGGAACCGATGGATTGAGAGAGAAAAATAAGTAACCTCTTATCAAGTGAAGGGTGAATTTGTGAGGGACATCTGTAAGAAATATTTCTGGTGGCATGCCTGCCATATGTATTCTTTCAATTAGATGATTCGGAATAAGGAGATCAGAAAAGCATTTCATCAATATTGAGCTATGGGAGCCCAACTCACAATGAGGGTTGAACTCATTTCTCATCAAGTTGGGAGTCCAACATAAATTGAAGATCTCTAAGATGTTCTGCACAAAATATCAAAAGAAATCTGGATTAGGTGACACTTGAGTTTAAATGTTCTTAGATGATCTTTAAATGATCTTAGATGATCTTTAAATGATCTTCAAGTTCTGTGGACATCCAAGAGAGGTATACTTGCCATGAAACTCTATTTCTACCCTTTAATTCTCTTATACAGTAAAAATGTGTTTTCCAGGGGAAAAGATTCATGTTTTTGGATAGCAGGTCACATGATCGACTGTTCCACTAAGAAGAAGGAACATCACTGCATTCAGGAACTAAAAATAACATTTTTCTTTCTTTCTCTGAAACTCATGCATGCAGGGAGAGAAACCAGCAGGGGAGTAAAAATCTGAATATACAGAAGGCACTTAATCTTTCTTCTGGGGTGGTAGAGAAAAAAATTAATTAAACAATTGTAATTCATCCTTGGCATAGTAAACCCATGTACTTTTTCTCCCTAAGGCATGTAGTGGTCCAGATGTTCAGTTGGTACAGTCTTCTCTGACTTCTACAAAAGCCAAAGAAAAATAATTGCTTCTCAAGCAAGGTTCAAGATAATCAGAAAGTTATTGCTCCTCCAAATGTTCTTGTAAGAGAAATAGATGTGACAAGTAACTCAGCGTGTAGAAATTCTTAAATGGGACCATGCAGGAAATGTCAATCTGATGTAACATCCATAGAATTTCTGGTGAGAGAGAGGCCTATCTTGGTGTTTCATAGAAGTAACTAAAAGAATTGTTGGTGGATGGCTACAATAGGAGATTCAAATACTATTCTGAGAAATTTGGCCTTGATGGTTTCTGCACTCCCTCTCCTGCACTTTAATGAGGAAAACTAGCTGTATGTTTGTCGATCTACTTATTCTATCAATGTCGCGTTGAAGTTTTAAGATGCTGTGTAGAACCTCATGAGATCTTCCTCTCTTCCAGGTCAGCCACCAGTACCTCCTTCGATGCAACTCTTTGCTCCTTCTGAGCAAGAGATCAACAGCCAAGGCAAAGGCACCTTGGTGTGTCTCGTAAATGGCTTTTACCCATCTGTTTTCACCCTGAAATGGAAGGTTGATGGTACAGAGACCACATCTGGAGTGGAGACAACCAAAGCCACCAAGCAGGGTGACAAGTATCTTGCCAGCAGTTACCTGACCAGGAGTAAGTCTGACTATGGAGGCCATGAGTACGTCTGTGAAGTGACACATGATGGAAAGACCTTTCTGAAGTCTTTTCCAGAACCTGGAAGTTGTTAACTCCGTCATGAGCCCTCCTCTCCCAACAAGAGAAAGAGAAAAAAGTCCCTTTCCTCATTCATTCTTTCACTAATGTCTCTTTCTATACCAAGTAGTTACACTCTTTGTATCCCCTCCAGGCTTTCATCCTTCAAATCAATCCCCACCCCCCACCTTTGATCTGTTAGATCCTACTGTCAGCACATTAATAAAGATGGATGTTTCATTGGTGCGATTGTTTGATCAGATTTATTAAGTACAGAAGTTGTGGGAAGACAGGCTTTGTGGTTTCAACACAATTCTGTTCCTCACAGGTATCAGCCAGCTCCAATGCAAGAGCTGAATCCCTTGGCACTGAAGAAAGTGTCAGATGCTGTGGCGTTTTTGTACATTTATCCACTCACACATGTTATTCCCTCTCTGGTTCGAAATGATATTTATCTTCAAAAGAGAGGATAGTAGACTTGGGAATGTATGGGTTAAACAAGCAGTCTGATGATGCTTTCACCATCTCCAACCAGGGTCTGAGCTGGCATATATGTTGTTTCAATTTCCATTTCTGTGTTAACAAGGTCCTTCCTAAAAATTTTTTTTTTTTGTAACTTCACCATGCCACATAAGATAGTATGAAATGCAGTTTCCAGTTCCATTTACATTGTCTGTTGCTTCCTGTAGGGTAAATCTATTGCCAAAAATTCAATTCAAAATTAATTTTGATCAGGAAAGACCCAGGATCAAGACCCAACTTGTCTCGCTGTCCTTTACATTTCCACTTTTCCCATCAATATATAATCCTGATGGATTAAAGAACAGATGTTTTATTCTACCAGCATCCTATAATCCTTGAATCTTCAGATTCCAGAGGAGAAGAGACAAACTGTAGGCCTTATTACTAGCAAAAGTATCAAAGTTTTCAAGTGGTAGACTTCTTAAAGCGCATATGGGACCAGATAGGGTTGGATTAAAATATTGACTTCCCACCTACAGATTTTTGGCTTCTCTGTGTGTCCATGAAACCAGAAAAAATTAGGTTTTCCACATTGTATCATCATGAGGAACCTTTCCACTTTTCTCTTCAGATGCCTACGTTTTTTAGACATAAAGAACCCATTTTATTACCTGATCTGGAAAAATGTTCCAAGATTAAAACTCACAGTCTACCACTGTTGTTCAGGATCTGATGAACATGTGGATATCACCATGCATTATTGTGCTTGGAATGTGACATTCCTCATAAGTGTCTTCCTTGCATTGGAATATGTTAAAGTGGTCATGGTGTATTGTAATCTTGGAAATTGCAGGCCTGACATATCTCAAAGGGGGAGAAACAATGATAGATCATGTTTAGGTCAGATCCAAAACTCTATAAAGACAAGCTATAGGTGTTTCCAAATCAGGTTGCCACAGGTTTTTAATGTCAAGAAGGCAATGGGGCAGCCCCCAATGGACAATTATCCCTCTTCATAACAAAGTTGAAGGACAAGATTTCACAAGTGACTTTTTGTCTAGATTGGCAGGAGGACTGATTCATGCCCAAGCGATAGACCACAAGGCAGCATTCCATACAACAACCACTCCTCAATCAAACTATGAGATGTATCAAGAGCCATCAAGCCTTTCTTTAGCTTTAGCCAAAGAATTTCCATGATTTCATTCATTCTTCCTAAGACCTACTAGACAAAGCTGATGGAGAAGTACAAGCTTCTTCAGTTACTATCCCAACAATGTGGTGGCCAATAGTACGCATGTCCACTGCACTGGTCAATAAATTATCATTGAAGGCCTCTCTGACACCACTGGTATCATTCCATGAATTTGTCTATGGAGAATCTCAGTCATCCAGGTCACGGTTGTCCCAAAGATGCTTTTTCAAGAGGCAACTGGACTTTGATTTTTCTTGGAAGATGTTTCACTTCTCATCCAAGAAGCTTCTTCAGCTCTTCAGAGAAATGTCTTCAAGGAAAGTCCAGTTGCCTCTTGAAAAAACACCTTTGGAATTCCAAGAGCTTCATTTCTTTTTGAGCTTTCAGTGCCAATTCACATAAGCTCCGTTGTGGGAGATCAGCATGAATCTACGGATGTTGATCTAAGTATAACCAAAACTAGTTTGTCTTGAAACCAGTGGAATTCAGATGGACTAGATCCCTCAAATGGGAGCCACCAGGCGGGCGGCTCTGTACATGTTTTAAATAAATAAATAAATAAAACAAATAAATAACTTTTAATCAGGAATAAATTAATTCCCAATAGCCTGTTCCATGCACAACTATGGAACTGACATTCGGCACCTGTAGAACTAAGGCCACAGGAAGATCAAAAAGAAACTTACAAATAAACATACAAAAAATGGAACTGTCCATACAAGGAATGCAAAAGTTCGTTCATTCCATGAATTCCAGAAGAGAATTCTGCTTTTGGTGGAAATGATGTCCCCTGAATTCTAGTTAACAGAAACCCAGGTGTACCCCTCCATGGACAGCCAATGTGTTCATTAGATAATTAATTAAAATATACGTTTCTGCAAGAGTTGCCTTATAGGTAATCAGGGAGGTCCTGACACCCAAAGAATGATCTTATAATTTATAAGAAACCAATTCCATTGAGACAAAATGTTGTCTTACAAAAACACTTTTCAGTCTTCTACAACTGGCTAGAAGCTATTTTCTGGCTCTTCTGTTATCATTCAATGTAATATGAATGATGGCTCTGATCTTTTCCTGTTTTCTTCACCTATCCATGGACGGCATCCGTTAGATCTTCTTGACCCATGAATGGCTTCCATGATGTCCAAGCGAGAACCACTTACACCACATCAATTTCTATTCTTCCAGAATACAACATTGGCTGCAGATCCATTCTGAAATTTTGCGAAACCCAGTAATTGTCCAAGGTGGGCTCTATCACCAGTGAACTGTTGTGAAATGAGGGCAGGTTTTTGTATGGGTATGCGTCACTGTGGTTCGTCTTTGGAGGTGGAACTCAATTAACCATCTCTGGTAAGTCCATTTATCCTTCCTAATCTTTCCTTCTCCATAGCATTTTGTAAAGTTTTCCTGTGATTTTTTTTTTCCTCTCTTTTCCTTCGTCTAGCAGACCTTAACATTTTCACTTGCCTAATTGTTGTCGATTAACTTAACCATGGTTAATCCTAACCAGGGTATTGTGAAAGAAGGATATTGGTGAAATAGAACTTATCTTCCTTCACTCTGCATCAACCTGACATGATTGAGAAATCAGATTCGGAAAGAACGTGTCTCGATAATGCCAGATGTAACAGAAAAATGCATTTTGGCGAGGGTTTTCATAACCAAGTGGTGCAAACATTATAAAATTGTAAAATGTTTCTGCTGAGTGGGAAGGGGAGATATTGATTTGACTTTTGAGAAAAAAATTAGGAGTCGGGTCCTAAAATCAAATCAATCTACAATGTATCTGTCGGTCCCCTTTATATTTGTTTCCATCTTTTGTTGGGTAGAAACAGAAAGATTATTTTGAAGGCAGCTTTCTAACAACAGGTCATCAAAACTGAGCTGTGGGTTCCAATTCAGAAACCTTCCAGGCTCACTGTGTTGGTATCCAACATGCATTTGTAGGAGAGTGTAAGACAATTTCTGTGTAATGTCAAAAGAAACCCAGGTTAAGAGATGTGAACACATGTTCTTTTGCTTCGGCTGCTCTATCAACTGACAATCTTGGTTTTGAAGGAAAGGGGGCTGTTAGAAGGTTTTAGGCTTTTGATGTACCCTAGCTTCCTCATTGTTCAATTTCAATCTAAAAACAAGAATTTTCTGCCATCAAGAATTGGGCTAACAATGCTGTAAAGTAATACAGGAGTCTGGGGAAAAAAATGGTTATGCTGGTTCTGTTTGTCTGGGATGGTATACATTCTCCTGCCTTGGACAGGAGGTTGGACTAGATGATCTCCAAAAGTCCCTTCCAGCTCTGTGATCTATCATTCTATGATTAACCTAGGATCATTGTGTGTGATTTTTACCCAGAAACAAAACCATCTCTTATAGGAAAAGGTGGGGGGAATAAAATGTGCTACTTGCAAGTTTCAAACAGCCCTGAGTTGAGATATGAATAGAAGACATTGCTTGTGCAATTGCTTAATTTATATGGGAGGGAAGAAATTTCAGGCAAGGTATGGTAGATGAAGGGATTCAGAATGCTCATTTATTCTTCTCTGTCCTCTATACCCAGCAATGGGCACCTGCAGAAGGATCTGGGCTCTTTTAATGTAATGTTGTAAACCCCAGCAAAACCATCTAATTTTTGCAGGCTGCTAACTTTTGTTGACTTCCTCAAAAAAAAAATGATATTGTTTCAATACTCTTTAGAAAGTTGGTAGAAAGAGGTTATGTTCCATGGCCCTCAATTCCATTCCTTCTCATGTGCAGTGGAGGAAAGTTCCCCAGGAAAAAAGATAATATGATTCTGGAGAGGGACCTAACAAGATAAACCGTTTCATCATTGAGAATGAACATCCCTGCATGTACAAAATCAGCATGTCGAGAAGGAAGTGGTTTCATGAATGCCATAGAAAGATTGAGCTGTCTGAGTTGTGACAAGTCTGGAGCGATCACAGGGTCAACATAGATGCATTAACAACTCAGTTCCAGGTTTAGAAAGTACTTTACAAGGTGACCAATGGACTCTTTCTGAGAACATCTAGTTGGCCATCAGGTAGCTGGTACAAAATCACCACTTTGAATCCTCCTTAAGAAAGATCTTATCCAATCCATAACCCTAAAATATTCTTATCATTATTGATTCGTTTGGTCCAAAATTGTTCTTGGTTCATAATTTTTTTCTTTATTGTTCAATACTCTTCAGCTACAAGGGCTTACATAGGATACTTACTTGATAGAGGACTCTCATATCTCTAAGCACTTACTAGTTCAGCTCCAGATGTTACTTTTCAGATTTATTACTTTCCTGACTGCTTTGCAATGTCACCATACCTTATTTGGGAATAATATTCCAGATAGAAATGGTCCAAAACCATCACCTGGTTATCTCTAAGTATTTTTACTTCTGAAAGTTAAGATCTAACTTGTATCTCAAAGAGGTTTCTGCCTTAGTTGATTTTATATAAGCGGTTGGGTTTATAACACTTTATCAAAGCCCTGTCTGAACACCCATTTTAAGATGCTTTGTTGTGTCCTGAGGTCCTTCAAAAATAATGATTGTCTGGGTGACTGAAAAAAGAAACAAGGGGCTCTACAATTGAAGGAAGTTATGGGTCTCCGACTTCCTCAGGAACTTGGGATCAGACTATAATGTGCCTACAAAGTTTGCTCTTGTACCTCAAAGCTTAAAATGATTTCTCTTCTTTCAGGTCAACCCACAGTATCACCTACAGTGAATGCCTATGCTCCATCTGCGGAAGAGCTCAAAAGCCAGGATAAGGCCACCCTGGTGTGTCTCATAAATGGCTTTTACCCAGCTGCTTTCAACATGACCTGGAAGGCTGGTAATGAAGCGATCACATCTGGCGTGGAGACAACCAAAGCTACCAAGCAGGGTGACAAATATCTTGCCAGCAGTTATCTGACCTTGAGCATCTCTGAGTATCAAAAACATGACGAGTACGCCTGTGAAGTCACACACGGAGGAAAGACCATTGTGAAGACTGTGCGGAAATCTGAAAGTTGTTAATTCCATCATAAATTCCTCTGACCCTCCTCCAGGCTTCTTTCTCTCCCCCCCTTCCCCACTTTCCTTTCCTAATTCTAATTTGGTCAACAACATCTATTTCTGCATCATCTAGTTACAGTCTGTAATCTCCCCATGCCTAGACACCTTGAAGTCTACCCCCCCTCCCATTGTCCTCTTAGTTTCTACCTTTAGAAGTTTAATAAAAATGGGTATATTTCAGTCTTGCTGTTGTTGTTGTTGTTGGTTTTTATCAAATTGCATTTAGAATAGCCATTGAATTCTGCTGGATCAGTGTACCGGCAATCCTTGACTTACAATAGTTTGCTTAGTGACCGTTTGAAGTTACAGTGAAAAAAAAGCGACTTATGACTATTTTTCACACGATCAGCAGTTATCTTCCTGGTCATGTGATCCACTGGTTCATATTTATGATGGGTCGCAGCGTCCTGGAGTCATGAAATGCCCTCACCCCTTCTGACAAGCCAAGTCAACAGGGAAGCCAGATTCGCTTAACAACCATGTCACTAACCTAACAACTGCAGTCCTTCACTTAACAATGATGGCAAAGAAGGTTCATAGAATAGGGCACAGTTCCCTTGACAAGTGTCTCCCTTAGCAGCAGAAATTTTGGGGCTCAGTTGTGGTCATAGTTCGAGGACTACCTGTAGAGGCCTCTTTGATTCTCAATGGCTCATCAGAGCCGAGCTTAGTTGGGCAACCCTTAGTAGTGAAAACCAATTTAGTTCTGGGTTCCTGATATTCCAGAAGGTGCAGAGAAGATCTTGATGGAGCTTCTTTAAGTTATCTCACTCACGTCCATGAAGTCCTTTCATCCATCTCTAAATGGGATGCATTGCATTTCTCCCAAATGGTGGGGAAGATGTGGCTGGACTACTCATGTGTACATCTGATGCTCGCCCATGTTTTTTCAAACCAAAAGATATCAGGTCTGGACCATAGGTTCATTTGAACTGCTACCTTGAGTTTGTGTCTCTTCTCCAACCTCTTTAAGTCTTCATTCTTCCCTTCAAGGGCAACCTAGAAATTAGCTGACCACATCATTAAGACTTTCACTGATGGGTCTGCTTTTCTCTATGTTGCCCATTAACTTTGGATTTAGACCATTAAGGGCTTTTGAAACACATTCAGCAAGTGGGTGGGCTTTTCTGGAAGGGCAGCTACCAGGCACTCAGTATATGAGATAAATCCTTATGTGAAGAATTCTCATTATGTCCCTAATCCTATAGATCAGGATTAAATAATCCCAATCCAATCATAACCCTGTAAAGGTGGAAAGAAGCCACCAGGCACTCAGCACAGGAGAGATGTCCTTATGCAAAGAATTATCATTATGTCCTTAATCCTCTAGATTAGGATTAAATAATCCCAATCCTATCATAATCTTAATCCTATAAAGTCAAAAGAAGCAAAGGATATAGATTCTAGATCTTTAATTATTGATTTATTATTGCCTTTTGTAAAGTTACCCAACTCCAGAAAGATTCTGGGTGCCTTACAATATTTCAAATACATCCTTGAAAACCACAATTAGAAATATAACCACATAGACCAAACCCTAATCCTAACATTCAACATTTATCCCAGATAACTTTCTGCAACCTAAGTATGGTTGATCAACCATGAATGCTTTCTGGAGAGTACAAACACTATGAATAAACAGATTTCAATATTATGTACCTGTATATTATTGTATTCATAGTATTGTACTAATATGATGGTAAGTGGGCAGCTGATACATTTAATAATAATTTTTAAAAATACTAATGATAATAGGAATCTGGATTGTAGTCAGGTCTTTGCCTTCTTGGAAACACAAGGAGAACATGTGAAAACATGACCATTGCAATGGTACTAGAGGACCATCAAATTATTCCTCAGTCCAGCAAATAATTACTTCCAAAAAAGATAACTTCTGGAGATCAATATTGATCAAAAAGCTAAAATCTTTACACTAGGAAACATAGTGGCCATTTATAGATATTCCAACTAAGATGATGGATAATGAATTTCATGGTTTTTGGGGCCATTTTGAGCTGTACCTCTATTGTTCATTCTCATCTTATTTTTGAGTACACTCCCATGTAGATCTTTCATAAAAGATCATCCATGAACGTTGTGGAAACCTACTTGACCTGTTACAGGTGGCCATTCAAATCCAACGGATCCATTATAATTGATGCCTGATGAGCCTCTCCTAATAAGTCTATTTATAAAAAAAAAGTCTTCAGTGTATGAAGGGCTATGGAAGTCACTGTTTAACAGACACATGCAGGGATCACAGAAGATGTCCAGATGGACATGGACATGGACAAAGTTTCATAAACACAATGCAAGTTGATATTCTTCCCATGAAGTCTAGGAACAGTACAATTCATTACTTCATACCATATCTTTATATGAAGTCTAACTATAATCTTCTGCCGCTAAGTGCGTTATTTAATTAATTAGCATTGACTCTCCTTCTAAGGGTTAACCAGAAGGTAATTGGAGCATTTCATACACCCAAATAATGGCCTGGCACATTAGATTTTATTTAGAAGAAACCATCTGAACAAGACAAAGATATGAGCAAGACTTCACTGAAAAAACATATTCTACATCTCTTAGACTGGGTGTATAATTCTATGGTTCTTCCATATGCGTTGATCATATCACAGAATTTTCATGTTTCTTCCAGTGATAAAGGCACCATGTCCAGTTGAATATTTCATGATCTACACCGATAGTGAACTCTCAAGTCAACATGAAGTAAGTACACTTTTTTTTCATTCCTTAATTCTCTGTGAAAGTATGGATTGTTTAGAAAGGTTTAGGAGTGTCAACAATTGTTCTCCAAGAGTCTACTTGAATGCTAAGTAAGATCAAGATTGAAGAGCTATTGACTCGATAGGTTTCAATGACAGACTATTGAAATCTTCAGTGAGACGAAGGAAGGTTTTTGTATTAACGTGTGTCACTGTGGTACGTCTTCAGAGGGACAACCTCTCTATCTATTGCCACTAGTTGATAGGTCACTAATTAATAGTGACCTTTAGCTTAATTAACACTTAGCTCTCTTTTCCATCTCTGTCTTCAACTTGGTATTAACACCATCTTTATTTTATTTAGGATTCTATTTCAAAAATGTAAGTTAATCAATAACCTGAAAAGGACCTACTGTATACTAGATCGTTGATTGACATCTCTTCTGGGATAACTTGACAAGTTCTACGTCATATTACTTTTTGGGTCAAATATATATTTTGGGTCAAAATTCTTTTCTATAGAATCACTTCTTTGTTGAAGACCTAGAATTTTAAAGTATTGTTAGAAAAAGTTCAGACTGTACAAGTCCAGTGTTCAGATGTAAATATAGTTTGTTCCCAGTAGAGTCGTAGTTTCAAAATCTACATGGGGATTTATCAGAAATTTTCATCTTCTGCAAAAGATATCTCTGCTTTTCTACCTTATTCTAAGGTAGTTCGAGAATATCTCCTTTCTCATCATCGAACTTTTAAGCTGATTTGAGAGATGACACAAGGAATATTCCATCCTTATTTTCCCATAGCTCCGTAGCATTTCTGAATACCAATACATAGTACTGTTGGGGGAAAAAAAAACCATTCCAACCCATAGTTGAAAGAGAACCCTTCAACAAGTTTTTTTTTAAATATATAATTAAAGATTGGGATGGCCATGAAGCATGCAGAGCTCCAGAGAGAGGATTGTACTATGAAAAATGGAACAATATAACTCCCGACATACAACACAATCGGAAACAAAATTATTCCAATCCCTTGTAAGTTGTTCGATTTTGGAAAGTTAAGTTGAAATTCTTGGATTCCACCATGCAACAGGAAAGGAAGTGACCCTTATATTCCTAAAAAAAATCAGACCTAACATATTATACCCCTTAACAATATCTCTTGACTTAGCAGGATAATTAAAGGTAATTTCAGTCATTACTTCATTCATTGTAAAAGCAAATATAATATGCTACATGGAACATAGCATAATAGACTTGGAAGGGATTTTGGAGGTCTTCTAGTCCAACCCTCCAAGCAGGAGACCCTATACCATTTGAAGAAGACACTGGACAACCCTTTCTCCAGGAGGGAATAAGGACTCCTGCCTTGAGCAATCTGGACTAGAAGATTTCCATGTTCCTTTCCAGCCTATGTTCTAACATGACAAATTTTCATGGGCAGAATTTCACGGTGGAGTTAAAGACGTTTCCAAGGCATATTCTGCAGAAGAATTCCCATTCTATAGATTTTTCATTCTACTTAATTAAATTCAGTCACTTTAGGACTTTTGTTAAGATTCTAGTGGTGTGAGATATTCTAAAACAGAGAGGGCTTTTTTTTTTATCATGAAACATCCTCTTTCCCAGTTTCAGCTTAGCTTCTCGTGAAATGAGAACTACGACGAGCTGTTTCTCATTGCTTGTTCTGGTAGCCGCTTCTTAAACTGTTACATCAAGGACTCCAGATTGACATAATGATGAATTCCCACTTCAAAACTGAATGAAACCCTCTTGGGTGAGATGATCAGAAGCAGCTAACATTGCTTCCGATGGTTGGGTTCAGCGAAGGTCAACCAGGATACTTGGACCAAAATACAGAGAGGACATTGAGAAGACTTTCTGGACACTTGGTCTCGACTGAAAGATATCAACCTATCAAATCAAATCAAATGTTATTCATCACATGCATAGACATACAAAGTACGAAATGCAGTGAAATGTGTATGTGACCACTCGCGAGGTAGTAGGCAAAGGAATAGTATGGACAGGGAGGGAGAATGAGTTGGAGTGGTTGAGAGAGATAGATTGGGAATTCTTATAG
>JANHFJ010005391.1:27796-38289 GCA_032468195.1 Cerberus rynchops
AAATTTAGTCAGTGCTGCCACCTAGTGTTCCCACCACCATATATATGTGCTCCTAGTGCCTGCGCACACGCCCCCACACCACGCTACTCCACCCCCATGCCTTGCAGCATCCATTGGCTCAGCTTCTTTCCCAGCCCCACATCAGCTAGTCCAATATGTTCTTCCTAATTGGTAAGTTGCAAACCAGCATTCAGCAATCAACTGCTGGCTTCTCAAGGTTTGTTTGGAGTATGTAGGAGGTGAGCAGACTGAGCAGCAACCCATGGATTGCTCCCCCCCCATCCTGAAGGTCAGCCTCAGAGCTGCGGAGCCGAGGCTGACATATTGCTAACAACAAAATTGTGGAAGTTGATGAAATAGTAGCAGAACAGTTAAACATTTTACAGGATAATGCAGTTAAAGCATGAGGCCCCAACCTCCAGTCTGTGGCCTACTACTGGGCCTTAAGTCCTTGTGGTGGACAAGTGCATATATGCATCCCCATTTGTATGAGCAGTGGGCACTTATGCCTGCTGCTTGTGGAAATAAAGCTGCATGCAAGCATGCTTGGCTGCCACTGACAAGGAACCATCCAAGAGCCTTGGTGGCATAGTGGTTAGAGTGCAGTACTGCAGTACAGCAGTACCTCTGCTGTCTGCTAGTTCAAATCCCACCAGCTCAAGGTAGACTCATCCTTCCATCCTTCCAAGGTGGGTAAAATAAGGACCCAGATTGTTTGGGGCAATATGCTGATTCTGTAAACCACTTAGAGAGGGCTGGAAAGCACTATAAAGTGGTATATAAAATCTAAGTGCTATTGCTAGTGCTATCCCCTCTCCCCCATCTTGGCTGATCTGCAAAACGGGAAAGATGGGGGAACTCTGAATTAAAGCACTGAATGAGATGGAAAACACAGTAGCAATGGACTGCAAGTGGACAGTGCTGTCTCCATTGCAGAGGCTCCCTGGTAAGTGGGTGGCAGGCCACGGTGTTCAGTGGCACCGTGGATCTGCTGTTCTTGCTTTAGCTGATTAGTGGTACAGAATAGACTCTGTGGACATAGATTTGCCTTTTTTCTTGGGACTGCCACCATGGAAATTATAAATACATATAATAAAGACAGACTTGGCCAGGAAAGGGCAAGGAAGTGGTAGTAGCTACAGAATCCTGACCATTGGCATATCCAGTAGAAATTAAATCTCTGGTAACCAGGGCAGCAAGTTCTGATAGCCATATGGTAAAGCAGCCATTTTGATGGCTTTCCTTGCTGATCTGTGAAGATCAATCTGGGACTGAAGGTGCTGGTATCCAGACTTAGGTTATTGCATGTACCAAGGGTTTTTGCATGGTTTTGATAATTGGAATGGGGCCTTGGTTTTGCTGAACCTGTTTTGCTCCACTCATGTGATAACTAGGGAGGAGGTGTTGGGGATGGTCCCTTGGGGGTATGTGTCATTTTTTGGATGCTGAAAGTTTGGGAGGAAAGAAGTTTGGATGTGGTGTTTAGATAAAAGGCCTTTTTGGGTACAGATACTGAGTATGTACCAAAAGTGCCAGAATTTGTCTGTCTAGATTGTTATAGTAGAATGTCAATTGTTCACAGTGTCTTAGGAATGGGAGGCTTAGGAATGGGGAGAGAGGAGCCAGATAAGGAAAGGAGGAAGATGACAGGAGAAAGATTATTTTAGTCATAGTACGGGGAGATATGATAGGAGATGGGGCAAACCACTCTTGGGATGGCAGCCTTGGTGTTTAATAGAATAAGATGCCAGAATGGAGGGTGCCCCATTGTCAGAATAATTTTGAAGCCTCAATCCCCACACTGCATGTTTTAGAGAAGGTACTATATGTGTGACTTGGGAAACAATGTTTCTGAAGTATCATGGGAATCAGATATCAGTCTGGAGCAGTGGTGAAATCCAATCAGTTTTGCTACCAGTTCGGTGCACGCGCGCGTCAACCGTGCTGCTGCGCGGCTTCTAAATTCCTTGTATTTCTTTATCAGAGGCTGCTTGGGTGATTGGGAAGGCTGCAAAGGTGCACAAAACAGGTGTTCTGAGAAATTCAGATGAGTAAAAAATAAGGGGATAAAGGATAGAAAACAGCAGGGGTGGTGGGGCCAAATATCACTGCCACTACCACTTTGGTAGAACTAGTGTGACTAGGCTCCATTTCACCACTGGCTTGGAGAATGGCATGAAGTGGCCTCAGTAAAGGCCTGACATGCCAAGAAGCTGCCTTAGATAGGCTGTGTAGGCCTATCAGTAGCAGCAGAAAAAGAGCTAAAGATGAATCGTACAGCAGATCCTATGCAGTTCCCAACTGCTATGGCAATTGGGGTTTAATTTAATTTTATTAAATTTCTATACTGCTCCTCTCCCGAAGGACTCGGGGCGGTGAACAGCCTATAAAGAACAATACAATGATACAAAGTTAAGATCAAGTAAATTAAATTAAAATTAAAATTAAATTAAATTGGGGTTGCATAGAATGGTGCTGGTGTTACTGGCTGCAATATGGGCCTTGGGGCAGCATTTTTTGGTGGCAGTGCACTGAGGCTTGGGATGAGGGGGAATAGCTGGCTGAGACTGATAAAGGCCTTGGGTCTCTATTTCAGACCTAGTGCTACTGCTGCCACGTAATGCTATTGTGTAGAACGTATTAGATCAGGGAGAGATAGGTGAGTGTGGGGAGATGGACAGTATTTTTCAGCAGCAGCAGTGGTACTGGGCCTGAAGTCAAACCTGGTGGCTGCTGGACAGCCAGTTTAAGCATGGGCCCTAAATCTCTTCATTCAGTACCATTATAATTCTGAATAGCATTGGTCACTGAATGAATAATCACAGGTTGATGGCTACCTGTATAATGAATAACAGACAGATAAGCTTGTAAGAACTGTAGTAGTTGTGTAGTTGTTATTAAACAGTTTCAGCAAATTTTTATTTATTCATCCATCCATCACATTTCTATTCTGCTCATCTCATTTTAATGACTCTTAGTGAAACTCACATCTTGAAGGATTAGATGTGGGTGAATCATTAGAAATCAGCTGAAAGTCATCAGAATAATTCTGTAATAATTTGAGGATAAGGTAATTCTAGTCCACAGCGATACGGCCATCTTCTGTACAGTCACTCCCTACCAACAGGACCATGTGAATGAGTGACATTTAATTATGTTCAGAGGCAATGCAAAAAGCCACTAAGGAAGCAATTTACTACTCTCGCGCTGTATGCAATTCTTCACTTGAAATCAATTTTTCATTATATGGGAGAACGGTATGTTGAGTTGATATATTTGTTCTCATAACTTGATAGAGTAGCCAGTAATGTGTAAAGCTTGTCTCTATCAGGAAAAAGTGACATTTGACAAACTAGAGAGACATGGAAGAATTTCTGTTAATAAAATAATATGTTTTCTGATGGAATTTCTGAGTTAATGGCACAAGTTCCATATCTAGCAAGATATCCAGTTCCTCGAGTTTGTAATGTTACACTCACTCCTTTCATCAATGTGATGGGTAATGTTACATCTGGGTAAATAGTAAATGCTGACTTCAGGAAATGACATTTTTGCCATTTGTGCTGATCAACTGCCTTCTATTAGCATCACTTGGGTGTATCTTGTTCAACTGTTGTATGGTTAAAAGATAAACGATTTACTCACATATTTTGAATAATGTTAGTTGATATACTGAAGCTGAATTGCACATTTGGAAAACATACCCAAGAGTCAGGAGTGTTGAAGTGATACCCAACCTGATATATTAATCATAAGTCTTAAGTTTTTAACTCACAATAAAGCTACATGTTTAAAAGAATTCATGTTTTATCTGTATATATGATTTGGCTCCACCTGAACTTCACTGGGAATGTATGGAACTGTATATAAATACAGTTTTTTTTTTACCATTCATGTTAGTAAACAGAATTTAGCTCATAATTTGTAAAGGGGAAAATTATTAAAAAGCTACCTTTGTTTTTATATGTAACATTCCCTTCTATACAGCTCATTTGTACACAACTTCTGATCTTTTCACAATTGTTCCAACATTTCTTCATCCTTAATTAAAATGATCTCACTCTATCCCAACATTTCCAGATAAGTTGTGACTTGGAAAAATTCTGTTGGGAGCTACAGTACATTTTCACAGGAATGGTCTGCAATACAGACAGTTTTGAGGTAGAATCACTTCCAAGAAAGGCAAGTGGGAAATGTTCCTATAATGTTGAAAAATCCTGCTCCATAAACAGTGCTAGATATTTCAGAGTCAGAATATTTTAATCTTGAAACATTTTGTTTGCCTCTATTCTATATGCTGGCTCTTAGAATAATGATCCTTTAAAGATGCTCAGCTTATTTTGTTTTCAAAGATTTCAGCCATATTGGTTGAGTAAGTCAATCATGCAGGGAGTGGATAAAATCCTGTAAAAGTTAAGGACTCAAACATTTTAAGATAGCCAAATATAGGACATGCATAATTTTCTTCTATCATACAGTACATACTGTAGTTTCATCATTTGCTTCAGTCAGATATTTGTGGAAATGATGCAGATCCTTCACTCTGAGAAAAATAGAATGAGTATGTATATCATAAAAAAATAAGATTTATTTTATGTTGCCCTGTTTTGGATGTTCTGCAGTCATCATAATAAGAGCTGCTTCATTATGTCTTGTATAAATTTCAAGAAAACTTTCTGGATAATGGTGGTGTAGTGGTTAGAGTGCAGTACTGCAGGCTAACTCACTGCTCACTGCCAGGAGTTCAATTCTGACCGGCTCAAGGTTGACTCAACCTTCCATCCTTCTGAGGTGGGTAAAATGAGGATCCAGATTGTTGGGGGTAATATGCTGACTTTGTAAACCACTTAGAGAGGGCTGAAAAGCACTAAGAATCAGTATATAAGTTTAACCACTATTGCTAAAATGCAAAGTGAGTGTTTCTTCTAAGCCAAAAGCAACCCTACTTGATCTGCAATGATCTGCAACTTCTCAAAGTGTAAGACCCACAGAATAGTTGGATTTGCTGGCAACAACAAGCACAGACCACACATTATTGCATATTGGAACTCTGAACCTTCAGGGGAATAATTACCGTAGAATTCAGTCGTTCAACTTTTTTCATATCTTGTAGCAACCAGTGTATGCTGTTTCATAATTTTGATAATAATTAATTGTGTGCTGTTTATTACTTATAATATTGAGTATTACATATTTGATTACCTGTCTCTAAAGTTTGAAAAGATCTGACATTGTTGGCATGTTCTAAATCCCATCAATACGCAGGGATAACTTAAAGGACTCCAGTGCCTTTTCTTTTGCTGTGTTTGTATAATGCAATAAACTTCCCTCAAAATTTGAGTGGGCTTCAACTGCTCAAAAGGACGGTAAGAATGGCTCTTCTTCCAGGCACTGGACTAGGATATTACTTGAGCCTGTTTCTAATGTTTTGTCAATTGCTTCAGGTGCAAAACATTTTAATTATTTCCACTACATTTTACATTTAGCCATCAAGAGTTGCACGGCTAGTTGGTGACCACATAGTACAAATTTAATAAATGAACAACAGGCATTAGGAACATTGTATAAAACTTCTGCACATTAGGGGAAAAAATCACACTGTTGATGTTACCTAGTTTGGTAAACAAGTAAACAACCAAGCACCATGGACCCCACAGTTGAACCCTGAACTAAAAATATTATATCAAAAAATTGCATGCAACATATATAGCAAATGAAAGCTGTGTGTTCAAAAATAAATGAGAACTTTCTTATTTAATTTGAAACAACTTGCAGAAGATTGAACAGACCACAATAATGTTCTGTTCAATTTGGTCATAATGGACTTTCTATAAATTGAGTTGATACTTAAAAAAAATCTATATCTACGCAGCTCAGTAGTAAAGCATAAGTTAGCAAATATGATGTGTAGGAAGTATTGGTAATGTTGTTGTTCTTATTATTGGTAACTTTATGCATAAATGCATATTTGTATTGTAAATAAAAAATATAAAGATACCCTTGACCCTCATTCTTGGCAACTGCATCTACACAGTTTTATGGGCTGGATTTATGGAAGTAGTAACTCATTTCCTTCTTCTGAGATTTTTTTAAACTTCCAGTTTAACCACATTATTTTCTGTCTTTCTGGTTGTTGCTGTTACTATTGTTCACTGCATTAACAACAACCACAATGTCAACAAAAAGTTCTTTTTTTCTTTTTCAAAATCCCATATTTATTGCAAATACTGACCTTCTTTTCCCAGTGCCAGAATTCAATATACTGTATGCCAATTAAAAAAGGTGAAGAGATCATCAGTTAAGCAGAGAAAATACTTAGATGATAAACCTCTGCTATAAATTTATGTTTACATTCAGTTCTCCAATTGTGTTTCATGCAATAATCTATCTAGGTCTGTAGGTCTGTAATGGGAGGTCACCACATTCCAAAAAAAATTTGAAGCTTTGGAAAAAGTGCAGAGAAGAGCAACAAGTATGATTAAAGGCTAGGAGATTAAAACATGAACAACAGTTACCACTTTTGGACTGAAACCAAAAGAAATGCTACATTTAGTTTGATATTTGATTATTAGAATTGTTTATGATTATAGAAATACTGTGCATCATTAAATTTTAGATCAAAAAGTTAATGCATTTTATATTTGTGCCCTTATCAAGGAAAGAAGCCACTTTTTTCTTAATTTTTTTCCTGTCTATTCTTCTTCATCTTCCCTCTATTCTTTTCCTTTCAAATTCTTTTGTTTTTTATATTTTATAACTTGTAGAAATTTAATGAAGTATATTTAAAAGAAATCCAAGCAACAATAAACATTGACAATAGGGAACATTCTCCCCTTTCATCTACCATAAGAATTTTTACTATTGTCCTAAGAGAACGCTGTATTGTGACTATTAGGATACACATAAGTCATATGCCTAAGCCATTCTTGATAGGTCAGCCTTTTTGTGGATGGTCAAGTCACCAAAGGAAACTGAGTCAGAATTTCCCAGAATCAATCTTTACCCCCTCAGGAAAGGTATTGAATGAACAATAAATCTAAGAAACATGCACACTGTTGCTACAGGACTATTTGCTGTGGATTCTTTTGGTTTCCCACTATTATTTTGTGTAATTTCACGTTTTGTTGGCATTTTACCTCAAAGTATGATCTGGGATGAAACCCCAGGTTTATATTAAGGAGTTATTTAAACAGACAACACAATGTAACTTTGCATTATTTCTAAACAGGCAGGTTAGGCACCCTATAGGGTGATGAGGAGGAAACCTTGAAAAAAGCAGCCAGTTGACCTAGATGGATCCACACAATCTGAAGCCATGCTGATGGTGGTTGCTTTGTCCATAGACTTTGGAATTGGATCTTCTCTCATGCTGAAGAAATGTCTGAGAATCTGAATTGCTCTGTAATGTATTCATCAAAGTCAGACCTGTTGATTTTATTGAGCATTTTTTAATTTCAGCCAAATAGCTTTTGTGTGGGGAAATTCCTCATAGAAGAGTGAATTTTACTGCAAAAAGAACTGCAACAGACTGAGTTTTGTTCTCTGTTGTGCGATTTCTGCTCTTCATTCTGGAATTTAATAGAGATACCTACCTGGGTTTAATCATGAGTGTGACAATAAAAAGAATGATTCTTTAATATTGTGATGATACTCAAAGGACCCTTTGGGTATGCATGCTAGTCAAAAAGGTCCTTTGGGTATTTGTGCTGTGCAGTAGGGATTTCTCCTAATTTTTCCTTCCTTTACAGCACATTCCAAGGTATTTCAGTTGGAATTAAACCCTGTTGAATGCAATGAAGCTAATTCCCAGGAAAACGATAATAGGATTGCATCCTTAAGGTATAACCGTTGTTTCAAAATGTATATGACATACAAAATCCAGTGCTTGTTTTTGTGAAGCAAATGTTTAAACATAAAAAAAGCCATCTGGAGTAGGAAAATCTTTAGAAATCAATTACTTTTAAAATTAATATTGGAAGCTAAACCTGAATGTTCATTTATTCAGAATATTTGAAAGAAACAAGTCAATTTGCCAAGCTTATGTCTCACATACTGTGCTTCCCCGAAAATATAACTTACCCCAAAAACAAGCTAGCCTGATTTTCATACCTGCACCTAAAACAACCCCTAATCCAAAATAAGCCCTAGTTAAGTCCCGGCCATCATATGTTGTATAAGATGGGGTGAGGCACAGGCTTAAAAATCAAGCAAGGGCATGGGTGGGGAAGAGCTGCCCCACACTTTCTGCACTCACTTACCTTAGGAATGTCGCAGTCAGGCTTCCCATGCCCTGACACCCATCACACCACTGCCTGACTTTCAAATGGCACTTCTTCCTACTTCAGTTTTGCACTCAGTTGGGAGTGGGGTGATTCATGTTGAAACGGTGGGTAAATTCACTTATGAAGTATTTCTAAAGCCTCAGCAGGAGAGGAGGGTAACTTGAGCATTAGACTGAGAAAGTGGGGTTAATAGGCATGATATGGGTATGGGTCGAATTTGGCATTTCACCTTTCTACCGTTTGTGAACTTTTGGCTGCTCACAAGGAAAGTAGAAGCAGCAGAGACTCTGGCTTGTTTCTCTTCCCCGAACTCCATCAGAAATGGGTCTTTGTGAGGCTCATCACACCAATGCAGCCTCTTGCAGCAGGACATTGCAAGGGTTGTTGTGCTGTTGTATGTGTGAGCAGTGGCATTGCCACGAGGTTTGTCACACTGGCACAGCCACCATTTCACGATGAATCACCCAGTTTCAACTGAGGGCAAAGCTAAAGCAGGAAGAAGCTGCAGCTGTGGCTCCAACCGCACTTGCTGTCTGGCCTTGAGCATATTCAGAGACCACTAGCAATGTCTTTTGTGGCAGCAGAGGCCAGATCCAAAGTGCCGTTTTTGGCTTCTTTGGGATGCTAAGCTGTCCTGAAAGGTAGGGGAAAAAAAAATTAAGATACCCCACAAAAGAAGCTCTGGCACTTATTTTGGAGGTCAAAAGAAAATAAGACCAGGTCTTATTTTCTGGAAACAGTACTACAGTTCTTTCGAATAAAGATCTTTTTTTGAATTAATGTGTATAAATATATACGTATATGTATATGCATCTCCAAGATAAGATATTCATTCTAAAGACCTATGGTATGTAGTTTCCTTACAGCAAAAGATAACAGTGGATGGCAAAAATCCTCTGAAGTTATGGAATCTCTATGTTTTTCCTTAAATAATAAACATTATTTCTGCAGTTTTTTAAACTAACCTGTGTTCCATAAAAATTGTTTTCTTATTATCTTCCCTCCTTTGATGACCTTGCATAATATCTATGTTTAAATTTAATTTTAGTACCAGATAAGTTATACATACTTTCTGAACCAAATTAATTAATTCCATTTGAGAAACAAAAATATATTGTTCGTTTGTTCATTCGGTCAGTCAGTCAGTCGCAACGTTTCGGCAAGGTCCCACTTGCCATCCTCAGACTGGTGCTTTCTGCTTCATGCCAGTGTGAGCAGTGGCACGAAGCAGAAAGCACCAGCCTGAGCATGACGAATGGGACATTGCAGAAACGTTGCAAAGATACTCTTAAACTTACACGGGAGAAGACCCGAACACACCTAGACCTGCATACCTGCATATCTGTACCCGTGAAAATCTACGAAATATAAATATATTCGTAGATTTTCACAGTGCCTGTGGCGGCATGAGCACTCTGCCAGTGAAAATGGGTTGCCAAGCTCAGTTTTCAGTTGCAACAGCAACCTGCAATTTCCCAGCATAACCGGAGCTCAGGAGGGCTGCATGCGATCCTCACGAATTCTGTTTTCACTGGCAGATGCACCACGGGCCAGTCCTTTGCTGTTTCTAGGGTGGCCCGCTGGCCCTGATTTAAGTCCTTGAGTTTGACACCCCTGCTTTAGATGAAATTTTATGGACAATTTTTTCTCTTTCTCTAATTGTCTCTACCTGCCTCATCACAGTCTGGACATGTTTCTGGTCCTATCTATTGAAGAGTGTCATCTGATGGGATCTAGGAAATGAACCTGTTATGTCACTATGCATGCCTTTTGGAACACCAAAAGTGATCGTACTGATGCTGAAATGCTCCTAATACTGTTGATCTTTTAGAAAGCCTTTATTATATAGTCATTCATTCATTCATTCATTCATTCATGTGTTCATTCATTCATTCATTCATTCATTCATTCATTCATTTTTTTTATATATTTCTTAAGCATCCATTTCCCTAAAAGAGGGTAGCTGGGCAGTTTTTACAGGGATGAAGTTTGGAAGATTAATGAATGTGAGAAGTATTCTAAATGTATTGCTAATGTTTAATCGATGACTGACATTATTTTTTGTTTTATTGCCTTTGTGTATTTATGTTTATCATCTTCGAGTCCTTTGGGAGAGAGGTGGTATAAAAATAAAATAAAATAAATAAATAAATAAATAAATAAATAAATAAATAAATAAATAAATAAATAAATAAAATCTTTAATGTTGTA
>JANHFJ010005392.1:37953-50353 GCA_032468195.1 Cerberus rynchops
TTAAAACTTAGTCTTATAGCCTTGTTCAAAACTGTAGATTCTTTTGCCTATCTTAAATCTTTCTAATAATTGTAAAAAGACAATCATTGACATCTATATCCTTCTGCCAGCAACTCTTGTTTTGTTTTTATTTTACGATATCTTTACAAAATTCTAATATTTTGTGATAGGTTAGCTGTTTGTGTTAACCTATTATTTATTGTCCATAAAAAGTTTCTTGTATGGTTGTAAAAGTTTAATTTGTTAATATCTGGAAATCTTTCTTTTCTCTTTATTTTATATGTTAATTTGTGTTTTCTCTTGACCCATCTTTTCAAGTTCACAATTATACCGTATAAAATGACCTCTAATAATTTGAACTAATAAAAATTTGAATAATTTTCCCCAAAAAATCTTTTAATTTCTTTTTACAAACCTTCACTATTGCTTCCTTCTGTAACAGGATTTCATTTAATTTCCATCTAAAAGAACTAGATTTTATTTTAGAAACCAAACTCACAGTGTTATGTTCAAAAGAGACTTTGGTAATATCTGTACTTTTGAAACCTTAGTTTCAAAAGTATGTTATTTTTACATAGCTTTCCATTTTCAACTTTCATCATCTCTTTCTGCTTCACAATTTTCTTCTCCTCTTTCAGCCATTTTTTTTAAAGTTTTCAATTATAATCAAGTGATTCAGGTAACTTACTGCCCAGTTGCTCAAAAATTTTCTGAAGCAAATCTGATGTAATTCCTCTTTCTGCAAGTTGCTTTAGTGATCCTCATCTCCTTTCTATTCTTGGCACAGTAGTTAGAATGCAGCATTGCACACTAACTCTGCCCACAGCCAGGAGTTCAATCTGACTTAAGGTTGATTCAGCCTTCCATCTTTCCAAAGTCTTTACTTCCAAAGTCAGTAAAATGAGGACCCAGATTGTTCAGGGCAATATGCTGATACCATTAACTACGTAGAGTGTGCTATAAAACTCGATGAAGTCACATATAAGTCTAAGTGCTGTTGTTATGGCTGTTTTTCTGGTGCAGCAATTCAAAAATAAAACCATCTCAAACAAGAGAATATATATATTCTCACTTGGCCAATAAAGAATTTTGTTCTGTCCTGTCCTGTCCTGTCCTGTCCTGTCCTGTCCTATACTATACTATACTATACTATACTATACTATACTATACTATACTATACTATACTATACTATACTATACTATACTATATCCCTTTCTTTTTTTTTCTTTGTTGCTCAGATGAATTGCGCAGAACAGCTGTTTTGCATGCCTCTGCAACCTTCCTATTCACCCGGGCTGCCTCCAGTAAGGAAAACCTTGCAATTTAGAAGCTGTGTGGCAACAAGGATGGCGCACGTGCACCGAACCAGTAGTAAAATTGGTTGGATCCTACCACTGGTTAGATAGTGTCATTGATGCAATGAACATGAATTTGAGCAAAGACAGTGGAAGACAGGGGGGCCTGGTGTGCAATCATTCATGAGATCACCAAACACTGGACATGACTTAGTGACTGAACAACAACAGCAATAAAGAAAGGATAAGTCTTCTGTAGCTTTCTTAAATCTTTGGGATCTCTACAAATATTTTGGAATAAAATTCCCTCATCTAAACGAACCAAGGAGAGGAGCAACCTAGAACTAAGGAGAAATTTCCTGACAGAACAATTAATCAGTGGAACGACTTGCCTTCAGAAGTTGTAAATGTTCCAACACTAGAGCTTTTTAAGAAGAGACTGCAGCCATATGTCTGAAATGGTATAGGGTTTCCTGCTTGAGCAGCAGGTTGGACTAGAAGACCTTCAAGGTCCCTTTCAACTCTGTTATTCTGTTTAGTCTCTATAATTGCCAACATTCCAGCTTGTGGAAGTGCCTACTGGGAATTATGAAGGTTAATATAGAACCTCATATTTTTTGGCAGCTCCAGTGTGGCAAAGGCTGCTCTAAAGCATGGCAGATTTCATTATCTTCTGTGATATATTTAATTTAACCTACTTTCTACGAATGCATTGATTCTTCACAAAATGACCTGATTCACATATCATGCAATACTATGGTTTGCTTAAATGCTGTTTTCTTTTAATAAATCAGGTTTAGCTGGGTTTGTACTGTATAACAAGTTACACTAAAATCAAATAAGACACAATTTCATAATTACATAGATTCCCTCTTAGTCCTATCCTATCTTACTGATGAAGGATTTTTGGAAACTCAAAAACACAATATTTAGCTTTATAAAGAAATAGTGAGTTTGATAAATATGCCGCTTTCCGTCTCCCCTTCAGCCAATATGCTACTTTTGGTGTTTATCCTAAGTATAATTATTCTAAAGCAGGGGCGTCCAAACTTGACAATTTTACAACTGGTGGAGTTCAGCTCCCAGTATTCTCCAGCCAGTCACACTGACTGAGGAATTCTGGGCGTTGAAGTCCCTAAGTCTTAAAGTTGCTAAGGTTGAACACCCCTGTTCTAAAAGAACTTTCTTAATGTTTAATGGGGCCTTACACCTTTTGCTAAACCAGTTGGGTTCTGTTGGGTCTATGTTTATAGGTAATCCTCCGTTAACAATGGCAATTTGGGACCAGAATTGTTGCTAAGTGATGTGGTGATAAAGAACAACGTCATGTGCTTAGTAATGGCACTTCCGGACTTTCAGTTGTGGTTGCTAAGGGAATCCCACATCTTCATTAAGCGAGAACATAATGTAGTGGCCATTCACAATTTCCTGCAGGCTTCCCCATTGACTCTGCTTGTTGGAAGCTGACAAAGTTTTCAAATGGTGACCACATGCCATGGTGTACTGTCATATTGTAACTGAGCCAGGCACTAGGTTTCTGGATCATGATCATGTGTCTGCAGGGATGCTGCAACAACTGGAACTCCAAAAACAATAGTAAGTACCACTCATTTAGGGCTGCCACACGTTTGGTTGCTAAACAAGTAGTCGTTAAGCAAAGACTGTATTTATTACCAAATCTGTGGCAGCAGCGTACAACACCAATCACTGCAACCATCAATTTAAAACAATAAAAACCAGCAACACCTCACAATGAAACCATAGACAACCTGATTAGAAGAGAAAGTATCCTTTAAAAATGGAAAACTAATTAATTGAATAGGGGTTCATAGTGGGAGGAGATAGGTGATAGGAGTGATGAGAACAAGAATAGTAATGCAGACTTATAAATAGTTCGATAGTGTTGAGGGAATTATTTGTTTAGCAGAGTGATGGCGTTTGGGTAGGGAATTAGCCCTTTGTGCTTCGATGTCGGCTGATAGCCTTCCATTTAAAATGCAGTCTTTGGGATTCTGTCATTTAAAAAGGGGGGCGGGGTGACTGAGCCTTTCTGTTGGCTGCTTTTAAAACCAGGTACCCATCCCATCGATTGTTCCTCGAAGTTACAAAAATAAAACCAAGTTTATCTTACCTGGATGAAATGTAGGTTAGAAGCCCTTGTGGCTTCCTCTCAGGTGGGCATCCTTTTGGTTCTTGCTCCTCCATATCATCTTGCTGCCTCGGTGGGCCCATTAAAATTGGAAGGATCCTTGAAGATATCTGATTCATTTCCTGCTCTTTGCTAGGACTGTAATGTGGGATTAAACTACAACATTCTTAAAAGATGGCCCTCCATTCTTTGCTATTTGGAAACCTTGAATTCATCGTATAGTGAGGCAGGCTGTGTCTTGGTCAGCCAGTTCTTTCCTGAGCAATAATGAATCCAATACTTATATCTCTGCATATTCAGTCATTGGTTCTATGTGTTGTTCTGCTCTATGGAGGTCCAGGGATCAAAAGGATAGTCATGGATAAGTCCTAGTAAATCAGAGACACTATAGCCGTGATGATGAACCTATGGCACAAGTGCCACAGGTGGCACACAGAGCCATCTTGCTGGGCAGACAATCTGTCGGCCAACTTATCTCCAGCTGAGCATGCACATGCGATTACGCATGCACGATTGCAGAGACCCAGCTGGTTTTCGGACCTCCGCTGTGCATGTGTGCGATTGCAGCAGGAAATCCAGCTGGTCTTCGGAGCTTTCCTGCACACGTAATTGCTCATGTATGCATGAGTGACTGCATGCAGCGTGCGTGCAAAAGCTGCATGCAGATGGTGCAGTTGCACATGCAGTGCACATGGAGAACCGCGTACTTTTTGGCACTCAGTAAGTAAAAGGTTCGCCACCACTTTCCTAATTTCTTCTCAGCATTTATCAATTGTTATGCAGAGTGTGCTTTAGTCTGGTAAGGTTTTGTGTATTGGTGAACAGCAATAGACTGCTTTTTACACATATTGTTCTTGGTTTTCCATACCTGAACTATGTACAGTGACATAAATCAATTAAATTCCATTTTTACTACTTCAAGAATTCAAGGAGAAATTCTTGAATTCTTTTCATTTATCTGAAGTCAAGTTTATTTTTCCGGCTACTTAGTTCAGGATATGACTCCAGCAGACAAAAATTATTAAAAGATTATGGAGCCTAAACTAATTGTTTTTTCAGAAAATTTTCTTACATTGTTCCTGTATTCAAGTGGTGAAGCATTTCAGAATATTTTGATATCCAAAGCTGATCCACTTAGTTGGTTATCAGCCCTCTCAAACATGCATAGGACTACATGATCAATTATACTTCAGTGCTGAACTATGTTTTATGAAAATATCCAGTGGCAGTATTAGCTTTAATCTTCTAAAATATCAGAAATTATTGCTATTGCTTTGTTGATCTTGATACACTTTGAGATTACAGATCAGGCTCTCCTGTACAAAGTACAATCAATAAGAAGTAATTGATGGAAACTCATCCAAGAGAGAACTTAGGAGAAATTTTCTGACAGTGAGTCAGTGGAACCTTCGAAAATTGTGGATCACTGGATGTTTTTTAAAGAAGAGATTGGACTGAAATTTGTCTGGAAAAGTATAAGGTTTCTTGCTTGGACGGGGTTGGACTAGAAGACCTCCAAGATCCCTCCAAACTCTGTTATTCTGTATAAATCTGCATAAATTCAAGATGAATGTCTCATTATGCAAGTATTTCCAGCTATAGAGAAAGGATTAGATTATATTCACATATCTGAATCTACTTCCAACTCTTTCTAGATGAGAATTAAATTACACATAAAATACACCATCAGGAGAGTGCTATGTCTGGCTAATTCCTTAAACCTCTAAGAATTAAGTAACAAATGCTATTCAAATGTAGCCAGCAGTAACTCAGCTTTCACATAGTGTCAATACTGCATGGAATTAAAGCTAGAGAAAGAGGGCAGTATATCACTATGATCACTGCCAATGCCAAGAGGCCGAAGAACTCCAATCTAAAACTACCTAAAAGACAAACAGAAAGGGGGAGGGGAGCAGAAGTCCTAGCAGAGTAACTTAAAATGAGGGCAAAATGTTCTCTCCGTTATTGACACTGAAATCTTCAGAAAAGTAAGGTTAAGTGAAGTTCAATTGGAACAATACAAAGTAGTTAAAAGGGTGTTTTGCTTTTAGCTAGTTCTCTTTGTGAGTTCGGAAACATTTTAAAGGCAAAGAGAAATGAAAGTACAAAATGTTCAAATTATAACACTACAAAAAAAATTGCAATGTCATTGGTAGCAACAATTGCAGTTTTATAATGCAAATAACTAAATTTTATGTTTGTAGAAAACTCAGGTACAGTATAGTGCACAATAATAATCTATGTATCATTCAATATAAAATAATGGAAGGGCTAAACTACAGACTGGATTCTCTTTAAATGCACTTGCTGCATTATGACTGCTCAAACACTTGCAAGACCCTCTTGAAAATCAAAAGACAAGGAAAATGACTGACTGTACATACCACAGACCACTGTGGATTTTTCCAAACTACTTGCACCTGCCTGGGGAAAAAAAGTCTACTTCCGCCTCCTCATAAAAATAAAGTGATCAACAACTCAAACGAGAGGTTTCTAGGCAATAACAGAATATTATAATGTACAAAAATGATACTACCTGGTATTAAGATCCCTTCCAGAGCAGGAAAAGTTTCATAATGATCCTTGGTAAGAGAAATAAATACTAGCTAGGAGCAATAAAGTATCAAAAACCTGGTATCACTATCAGAATGCATATATCTCTTCATCTCAGAGATTCTAGGACATGCATATTCAACCTGTAGAGGGGGAAAGGCCACACTGACAAATTAAACATCCTCACAAGCCACCTGACACACAGATCAGCTATTCCACAGCTAGTAAAACAGTGGCACCACAGGAACTGGCAGTGACAATAAGGCTTGGAGGCAATACCAATACACGTCCTTTGGGAAGACAGCTGAGAATTTATTACTTTTTTTAAAGTGCTATTAGGCTGCACAACGCTGCTTGGCAGGCCAATGCTACTTAAGGCTGTGTGTCATGCAAGACTGATCTAGAAAGTCATTTGATGCTTTGCTTAGGGTTGCAAACACAATCGTAAGTGACATAGAACTTAAATAAAATAAGCATAATTAGAGAACATAATTCTGTAAACATTGGAGACACAACCGTATTTGTTGATTTTTATACTTAAAAGGTGGTAGAGTTTAAATATGAAAGCAGACGTAAACAGAAGGAATTTTATATGGTAGCTTCTTCTTGTTGAATTAAATAAATATGGTTTCTGATTCCTGACTTTCACTGAATATTTGGTTGTCTTGATGTTTCTGAAATTCTTTCATGGATCAAGTTGTATATATTTTTCAAATCTCTCTCATAAAATTTATTTCGTTCATTCAACAGAATAATGATAATCATAATAATACTAATAAGAGGGGGGAGTTAGGAAGATAGTAAAAAGGATGAATAATAGTGCTACATCCATTCCACTTGAGTAAATACACATAGACATAAGACAATACTGTGAAAATTAGGTGTTAAGCAGAATGATGGCACAAAGGAAAAAAACTGTCTCTGTGTCTAGTTGCTTTGACCTGCAATGGCCAGTAATGCCATTCTGAGGGGAGGAGTTGAAATAGTTTATGTCCAAGATCTGAGGAGTCTCTAGATATTTTCTTAAACCTCATTCTGATACAATATACAAGTCTTCTATGGAAGGCAGGCTGGTTTCAATTGTTTTTCCTGCAGTCCTAACTATCCCTTAGAACAGTGTTTTCCAACCTCAACAAATTTAAGAGGCATGGACTTCAACTCCCAGAATTCCTTAGCCAGTGAATTCCTCACCCCACCTTGGCTGGGGAATTCTGGGAGTTGAAGTCCACACCTCTTAAATTTGTTGAGGTTGGGAAACACTGCCTTAAAGTCTGTCCCATTTGGTTGCTATACCAAACCAGAGAATTATAGAGGTACAAATGACAGACTCAATAATTTCTCTGTAAAACTGTACAGTCATATTTGACTAAAGCAAGGAACAGTTAACCCTGATTACAAAACTGTAACAATCTTGAATCACTGGCAATATACACTGTACTTTCAACATGTGAACACAAAGACAAAGATGCTAAAATAAATCAAAGTGCAAAAAGGGACACCGTTTTCTACAAAGTTTTAATTGAAGGATAAAAAGGCAAGAGGCATGCTGACAAGGAATTAAGCCAAATACTAAACTTAGGTGAAGGTAAAAAGATGAAAAACTCCCAAGAGTTAAGCCTGGTTCCTGTTGACTGCATGGGTGCATCCATATAATTTTCTTGGCAAAAATATTAAACAATTGGGCATTTTTCAACTTTCCAGACTAGCCTAGGGGTCCTTGGATTTCCTGATGTGGTCCAAACCAAACATAGACTAACTTTTGCTGTGCTATGCTTATTTTGTAGCTTTTCCCAAGTTTGGCTAGATACAATATTGAACCAGATACAATACTGACATAACTGTAATAGAAAAATGGAATATTGATCTCATGGCTGTTGTCATTATTCTTAGTTGAGACCAAACCTGTCAGTCATTGCATCCAATACTCTTCTGCCCAAATCTCTTTCTTTGGGCACAGCTGCTACATTCCTCCTCCATTCCACCCTCTCTCTTTTTTTGGGGGGGGGGCGGATTTCTAGTCTTTTAGAAAAATAGAGAAGCAAAGGCTTAATGAAGACCAACATAACAACTTCAGATCCATTAGTTTCAAATAAATTAAAATCTATTCCAAATTATTCTAATCCAATTTCAGATTCTGGACTTCGGATGAAAATGATGCATCCCCTTGGCATGTACTCTATTCAAATGCTACCTGGAGTGAAGTTCCCAGATACAGGGATTACTGTAATAGTAATTTGTCAATTTGGACATTATACATTCCAGAAAGAGCAAATAATGCAGAGGTGAAATTCAGCAGGTTCGCCAGAAGTAGTAAAATTTCTAAGCAGTTCAGAGAACCGGTTGTTAGAAGAAACTCCTTTTGTTTTTTTCCCACTTTACAGGGTTAATCCTGTAAAGAAGGCAGGAAAAAATCATCCTGGTGTTGTTTCTATCCTAATCTTTATTGCCCTGCTTACAGAAACTGCCTGCTCAGTCACATGACCCTCCCAGCCACACCCACAGAACCGGTAGTAAAATTTTTGAATTCCAATGGTTTGCAAACTTGATTCATATTAGGAATTCTGGCACATAAAACTTTTGGCAACCTTCCACACACTTTAATAATGTAAACAGGTTTTAGGGTTATTGCTACAAAATAACTTTGAATAAAGATAAACTAATCTTTGTTACAGCCAGAATATGGCCACATAATCGTTCAAAGTTTAAAAATGGCTTGTATTTGTAGAATGCCTTCCTCCTGGAGCTACATGACGATTCAAACCTAATTTACTATCCCTATAGTCATCTTCAAGCATTTTATGATTTACATAGAACTTTCTTGTATTAAGAAATCACTGTTTTGTATGCTCATTAATTTATTCTTTTCTATGTTGAAATTTCATTACTTTTCTTATGGTGCTAATGTCTCTATTTGTATCCTTCGCTGGCATTCAAAAGTCTTGCAGACTTGTATGATCTGGCAAAAGGAATTAATAAGCTGTTTCCCATTTTTAAATCATTAATAAAGACAATGTCACAGATTTCCTTCTGTTCTGTATTTTCATTCTGAACAGAACAGTTAATCATATTAGAGATATGGCACCCATTATCATTTAAGAGGCAACATGATGAAAATCCATTTCCTCTTGAAGAATACTAATAGAATGGATTCTTTACCATGAGGGTTTCTATCTTTCTCAAAATGCCAGAGTTTGACAAAACAGGATTTTAAAAAATGGAAAGGAAAGGAAAATTAGAATCCCTAATATGAATCAAGTTTGCAAACCATAATTTACTCTTTCTGGAATGTATATTGTCCAAATTGACAAAATATTATTACAGTAGTTTGGGAACTTCACTCCATATTTAGGTGCCTCATGTCCAGTGTGAACATCCAATCTAGAGCACCAGCATATTTAGTTCCTTGATACACACTGGTTGTTTACAGTTTTTCAACAGCAGCTGCAATACACTAGAACTGAACAAAGCTCTGTACAGAAATCAGCAGCAACTCCATGCCCTAAAAACTGGCCCCATCTGACAAACCTCTGCAGAAATTCTGTTGCTCGTGGAAGCATTTCTTATTTCCAAGTGAAAGACGAAACAAATTCTGAGCTACTGGAATTGGAGAAAGTGGAAGTCCTATAGGCCAAAATGTAATGGGTTTGTCCTTTCCATTTTAACGAGCAAGCACAAAAAACTACTAAACAGAAAAGAACTCAAACATTTACTGTATTTCTGGTGAAAATGGCTGATGCTTAAGATGAAAAGAAACTCCTGCTCAAGTTCTGATGTCTCTGTGGCCATAATCTATGGAGTTTTTCTTGCCAACAAGCATAAATGGTTGCTACTATCTTAATTCAGGAGACATTTTAGACTAGCATTTCTCTACCATGGCAACTTGAAGATATATGGACTTCAACTCCCCGAATTCCTTAGTTAACAACCACTTCTAATCCTGGTTAATTTTTTCAAGATCCATCAAGGGAAACTACACACACAAACACACTTTTATATATAGACAACTATAAATAGTCCAGTAGTTGTTAAGTGAGTCGTGCCTGATTTTATGACCTCTTTTGACATGGTGGTTAAGTGAATCACCATGGTCATTAAATGAAGCATGAAGTCATTAAGCGAATCTGGATTCTCCCATTGACTTTGCTTGTTGGAAGCTGGCTGGAAAGATTACACATGATGATCACATGGCTTCAGATGCTGCAGTCATTACAAATCCATGCTGATTGCCAAAGGCCTGAATTTTGATTATGTAACCAGAGGGAGGCTATAATGGTCACAAGTGTGAGGACTGGTCATAAGTGCACTTCCAAATCCTGTCGGGAAATTATCAGAATTCTTCTTGGAATCTGCAGCAGTGTGTGTGTGTGTGTGTGTGTGTGTGTGTGTGTGTGTGTGTGTGTGTGTGTGATTCTGGAAGGAAGGAAGCGTACCTTCCAGGACTTCCTTTGCAAATATGCGGAGAGAGAGAGAGAGAGAGACAGACAGACAGACAGACAGACTCCTGGTGTGTTGGGCCAGTTCAGGGGGAAAGGGAGCGACCATCACTTTCCATAGGACTCAAGAGACTTCGTAGCCTGCTGTGAGAGAGTGGCTGCTGGCACTTCTAATAAACGAAATGTTTCATTAACTTCAAAGCGCTTGTTGTGTTTGGGAGCTGAGCCAGAACAGAATGAAATATTTTGAGGAATATTAAAAAGGCAGAATATTGTATTTCCCTAAATGAGAAATGAAGAAACATGTTTTTTAGAGGCAGGAAACAGTCTTAATAGCTCAGATATTTTGTTCCCATTAAGGAAGACTGGGCCAGCCTATCTACAAAACAAAAGACCTTCAGATCCAGGATGATGGGATTATCCTTCAGGAGGAAGCCATTAAGCCACAACAGCAATTTCCCAACACCCTTTCAGAATGTAAGCTCCTTCAATTCATCATTTCAGAGCAGTAGAAACTTCAACCAAACTTAACTCAGACAAACAAACAGGATTTGTACTTTGCCTATAGAGCCAGCAATGGTACCTATATAACCCCTATGTGGCCCCGTGGGAGTCTGACAACAGCCAATAGAATACATGTTCTTGCATAGGAACAGGAAGCTCAAGTGCAAAGTCCAAGAAAATGTATAAATACCCCCCCCCCTCTCAACTCCATGTGGTCAGCTGCCCAGAATCACACGTACTTGGTGGCTCTGTTTCATGAATAAATGGACCCTCTTTCCAGACAGCCTCCAGCCTCCATTTTGTCTCCAGTGCCTTTCTCCCGGTTTGGAACTGAACCAGATGGATATTTCTTCCAACAGACTTGTTTTTTTACTGATTGTAAAATGGAATGATTCATTTGATCATACCTTTGGCATACAGGTAGTCCTTGACTTACAACAGTTCATTTAGTGACTGTTGAAAGTTACAACGGCACTAAAAAAAGTGAGTTATGACCGTTTTTCATACTTACAACCATTGTAGCATCCCCATGGTCACATGATCAAAATTCAAATGCTTGGCAACTGGTTCATATTTATAACAATTTCAGTATCCTGGGATCATGTGATCAGCTTCTACTACCTTTTGACAAGCAAAGTCAATGGGGAATCCAGATTCATTTAACAACCATGTCACTAACTTAACAAATGCAATGATTCACTTAACAATTGTGGCAAGAAAAGTCATAAAATGGGGCACATTTGTTGTTTCATAAATTTGGGGCTCAATTATGATTGTAACTTGAGGACTACCTGTACTTTATTATTGTACATATTTTTTATTCTGTTTGTTTGGTTTTGTTTTACATTCCTGTTCACCACTGAGTCATAGTAATGAGATGGTAAACATAGAAAATGTTTATATAAATAAACGTTTAAGTAAATCAGAGTAGACAACCTAGCACTATTTGTCTGCCCAAGTAATACCAACAATAGGAAGCAAAGCCATGGAAAAGCCATTGTTGGCAGAAACAGATAAAACTTTTAATATGCTATTTGGCACAGCACCAGCCAGTGAAAGGAACTTAAATTCTAGCTCATCTAAAAGCCCCTCATGGCACAGACTGGGTTGCTAAGTTCTGGTTGGGTGAGCAAAAACAGCTAGGGATTCTCTGTCTCTGGGTATTTTTGCTCACCCAACCAAAATTAATTGGGTTCCTTCTATTAAGCCATATCATTAGAACATATTCGATAAGAACAGTCAGTGAGATTTCCACTGATTAATAAATTGAGATTTCCATGATTAATAAGTTGAGAAGAAAATCCCATAGAGCAAATAAATGTCATTTGTTTGTACCTTCAAGTCAATCTTGATTCCTAGAAACTGCTTGGATTAGACCTGTCTCAATCAAACTTTAAGAAATAAACACCCTGAATCCATTTTTTAGGAAAACAGGTAAAATTTTACTAAAGCATGACTGATTACA
>JANHFJ010005392.1:138057-152210 GCA_032468195.1 Cerberus rynchops
ATTTACCAGTATTCCCTAACTTATTCTCCTATCTTATCTAGACTATTATCTTGCTCTACTACCCATCGTGGTCGCAGGTGGTCGCATAAGCATTTTACTGCATATCGGACTATGCATGACTGTGTATGTGACAAATAAAATTTGAATTTGAATTTGATTTGAAAGGACTAATACAGTAGATATAAACTGATCAAGGAGAGATTCAACCTAAAAATAAGGAGAAATTTTCTGACAGTGAGAACTGTCAACCAATAGAACAGCTTGCCTTCGTAAGTTGTGGGAGCTTCATCACAGGAGGCTTTCAAGAAGAGATTGGACTACCATTTGTCAGAAATGGTGTAAGGTCTCCTGCTTGGGCAGTGGGTTGGACTAGATGACCTATAAGCTCCCTTCCAACTCTGTTAATCTGTTAAATGATTTATGAATTGAATTTCATGTTGCTGAAAAACAGGCTATTATCAGTTATTGTGTTTTGTCATACTAGTTAGGAGAATTGACTTTTTTCCAAATCTGACTTCAGATGTGAGTACTGAATTGGATCAAACTATCTCTAGACTTTTCAAATAAAGCCATTTTGGCTTTATTTGATGCCAAAATTAGACAATGTGATCTCTGTTCACCCCTTCTACAAATGCTTAGCTTTGTTGTTTGGAAATGTTTAAGAAATGTGATTCTTGCTCATAGCTCTATGAAAAAAACAAATCCACACCTCTCAGACTAATCTCATTGAACATAATGTAGTTTTGCATCAGATTTCACACCTTTCTGAAACCATCTTTTCGTATGTCAAAACTTTCCCCATTAAGTTCTAGATGGTAATGAAAACTCATTTGAGCAGCTTTTTATCTTATCTATTGACAGCGTGGCATGAGCAAGATTATGAATGCAATTAGCACACTTTAATTACTGGCTGGGTAGGTAATGCATTGATAACTGTCCTGCTTGCTGTTTTATGGAAGATCTGCCTCATTGTTCATTTGTTTATAATTATTATGTTCAGCAAAGAAGAATGAATGCCCCGCTTGAAAATAGCGTTTTATTCGATTTCTAGGCAGCAAAATATAGCAGAGTTTCCAATCCTGTTAGTACACCAGGTATGATCAATAGGCCACTTTATTAGGAAGCTTTCTGCTAAAGGGTTACTTTAAAAAAAGAATAGCTCAATTTTCCCATGTATTTGATTTTTTTATATTGTGTTGTTTTGAACAGCATTCCATTATTCATTAATTATGGCAATTAGAAACCTCCTTCCCAATATTTAATACATCCATCTATTTCTGATTACTTCTGTGTTTGTTTAAATCCAGCTGGATTAAACCTTCAAATAATGTATTTAGTGAATGAATATGAAATTTGAATGTTCAAACAACCACTGAGTGCCTTGATTCCAGGAACTAGAGGAGAGCTCAAATATAAAAACTGAGGGATGCAAGAGACTCTGATAAGAATAGGAGAAGAAATGAGAGGGTGTGCATTAGTGCAAGCTCTGAGAGATTGAGAAAGAGGTGCAGGGTGTGGCAGGTGTGTAAGGGTGCATTGCAGGTGGTGTATGCATGCAAAGGAGTAGTGTGGATCAGAGAGGATGCATGAGGCTATGCAAATGGGCAACATAATGCAAGCACAGACAGGCTGGGGAAGGGTGAACTGATGGGGCAGATTTACCCCAGTGACTTGGGACCTTTCCTGCCAGCTTCTCCATTGGCTTTCTGGGAAAGACAGCAGGGAAGTTTGCAAATGGTGATCATGTGATTGCGAGGCACTGCAACCAGTTGTGTGAACCAATTGCCAAACACCAGATTGTGATCACATGACCACATGGGTGCTAAGAGAGCTGGAATTCCAAGAACCATTTGTAACCACCATTCATTCAGCACTGTGATAATTTTGAACAGTTGCTGAACAACTGGGTTGAAGACTATATAGTCAACAGAATGTCAGAATAGCTTTGTATGAATTTATTTGATTATTTCTCATATGTCACAGTCTGCTGATGACAGAACTTGCAAGTAAAGGGGACAACCAAATTCAGTTTCTTAGCAATCAAGGATAGGCAAGTTTGTATCTATCAGAAGATTTAGATTATATTTTGCATGTACCTTTCTCAAACTGCTAGAGATGATGGAAACTAAAGTTCAAAACTTCAGAAGGACACCATATTTTTGTAATTTGACAGCATTCATAGTAGACATTGTAGCTGTTTTCATCCCTCTATTGCTCCAAATTCAGCAGGCATTACACAAAACCTAGCCATGATATCCAACAGAATTAAAGTTTTTGCTGAAGATGTTCTTATATCTTCTTGAAATATAGAGTATATACCTTGTCATTAAAGTAGATTATAGTAAAATTCAGTTGTACAAATAGATTAAAAGAATTTATGAAAACATACATTAAAATACTACAAGAGGTTGTAAAAAGAATAAACTATCACATAAACAAAACAACAAAATAAAAGCAAAGAAAAAGCTGAAAATATCACAGCCATATCAACACATCATTAAAATGCCTAGGAAAATGTGAATGTCTGCCTGGTGTCAAAAAAGATAAAGAAATGTTATCATAGAACATAGAATAATAGAGTTGGAACTCTAACCCACTGCTCAAGCAGGAGACCCTATATCATTTCAGACAAATGGTTGTACAGTCTCTTTTGAAAGCCTTCACTATTGGAGCACCCACAACTTCTGGAGGCAAGCTATCCCATTTATTGAGTGCTCTCACTTTAAGCAATTTCTCCTTAGTTCTAGGTTGCTTCTCTCCTTGATTAGTTTCCAACCATTGTTTCTTGTCTTGCTTTTCAGTGCTTTGGAAAATAGTTTGAACCCCTTATCCTTGAAGGAGCCCCTCAGTGCTGTCATGTCACTCCTAGTCCTTATTTTCATTAGATTAGATATATCCAATTCATGTAACTGTTCTTTATGTTTTAACCTCCAACCCCCTAATCTCTTTTGTTACCATGGGGGAGGCGTACAAATCGGGGGATTACAAATGAAAAAGATTTGTCCCAAATAGTGAGGAAAATGTGAGAAAGAGAGTAATACTGACTTAATCACTCTTAGTATAAGCTAATTTGGAAAATAGCTGTGGATGGCTTTCAAGATTGTGTTTGTTACTAGAACGATGTGAGTGACTTTTGTAAGGTTATCAAATTTGTCAATCTCAACATTGTCATTTGATATCAAAATTAACATCGAGAAATCACATTGTTCATGTATTGAAGGTATGTAATGTTTATATATATTCAAAAATAAAAATAACTTTAAAAAAAGATTGTGTTTGTTACCTTAGCATTATTAATTCATTTCAGAAGTCAAAGTGACCTGTGTTTGCCAGACTTAAAGGGTTTGACAACATGGCAAGAGTCATTACTTCAAAACTGTGGTCTCATGCTGTGAAGGGCTTAAGTTTTAAATGGAAAGTAATTGGGAACTATTGAGGAGCCAAAAGAGCTGGTTGTGTTTATGTCACTTAGTTTTAGTCAGGATTCTTACTGCAATATTTTAATTGGTGTTTTGGAGCATACTCTGGATCATATAAAATATATGGCAGCAATCTAAAAATTATCACAGAGAGCTTATTTCTGTCTAAGTATGGCTGCAGCTGGCATACCAGCCCTAACTGATGAAAGCTGTTTCTTGTCACTGATGCAATGTATGCTGTAATTTCAGAAATGGATCCAGAAGCACATCTAAGCTACAGACTTAATCCTTTAGAGTCTATCTTGTCTGCACTGAGCTTTAGTTTGGTAGTCTCCATAACCAGACACTGATTTATTAATTGCGCATCCTCATCTTCTCACCAAATGAGACAACCCATGAGTGCCAAGGGTGAACAAGCATGTGGTAACGTAACCAAACATAATCAGGCCTTAACACTGAAATTCATTTAGAGAGGCGATTATACAACCTTGGACACTTCTATTTCTACTGTAAAATAAAATTGTAGATAAGTTTTCCTTCAAAGTGTCTAGCCATGAAGTGATGCTACAATATACTTGGGGTTCTATATGACTTCTTTTGGATTTTGGGTGAGATCCAAAAAAGATAACGAGTTTCTACTAGTGATCAGATTTGAGATGAGGTTATCCTCCTGCATTCTAATAATCCTCTACCTTATTTCATGGTCTTCAGGTAAGAGTCTCTGTCATGGGAGAAGAAATTGAGAAATTATTGCATCAACCATCTTGGTCTCCTCTGTATTCTACATGCAGCTATATCTTCTAGAATCCATTGGAATCATTCAGCCACTGGAAGCAGATCATCCTAGTAGATTTCTTTTCCTAATTATCCCTACAGAGAGGAATAATTGCTGGAAAACTAAATCTCAGCAGGACATGGTTTGATTGTAATGAGCGAAGAAATATCAAATATCTCACTTTCAGCCTACTATCTCCCTACCTAATAAAGGAAAACTAAATCACAGTGGGTCCTGCCACACTGAAGAATTCTCATCTTGCATTCTGTCCTCTATAACATTCTCTATAACAATATAACATTTGTCCTCCCTATCACTTCACAAAAACAGAGTGGGCATATGGAAATACAGGGGTTTGAGAATGTATGGTTTTTTCAGTCTATCTGGGTTCTCAAAATGCTGTTTTAAACATATCCCATTGTGGGCAGTAGAGAATTCACAGTCTGATGTAGACCTTATAAAGCATCATGCCATTTTTTTGAAGATTCCCAAACTTCCCTTAGGTTGTCTAAGTTTTGACATTGCAGGCATTTTATATTAAATTAAAAACAAAACAGGCACACAAATAAACAAATTATCTATTCATCAAGAGTTAGATTGATACTGGTGCACATCAGGACTCTGCATTAACCAGTAACCATAGCTATTAATATGTACACTCAGAGATTTGAAAATGCACTGTAAGAGATTCATTTTTGGTATGAACTAGCAGATTTCATCTTAGAAACTGAGGGGCAAGAACTAAAAAAAGAAGCAGAGGGTGAGGTGGAGTATTTCAGTGATTTTAAATGTCAGCAGGGAATTCAACAGGGGAAGATTTACCTAAGTTAAATTTTCTTCTTCAGTCACTGTGGCTGACTTCACAGTGTCCTTCCCAACCCAAATAAGGCCCGGAAAGAATGTGCTAAGAGTATGCTAAGAATACATTTCAGCTTGGTTGGATAAGATTACCGTCAAGTCTGTATTTCATGTTTTCTGCCATAGACCTCAAAGAACTGTAATCATATTAAAAGAAGCGGCTAGGGCTTTGACAGCTCCTTCCAGTTCCTTTGTGTCGCCTTTGCTTTTACCCGCTTGGCTTTCTAGTTTGGAGCTGGGTGCTTAAAACTGAATAAAATAGATCAAGTCCCGGAGTGGTGCCTAGGATGCCAAATAAGCTGAGCTACAGATCTGCTGAGAGCCATGGCTATTTTTATTAGAAGCTGATACTTTAGTGTAGCTGTGAACACTGCCTTGGGAGAGGGTTAGTTTCTAGCGAAGGTGGGGAAGGCAAGGCAGGGCTTTGTAGAGAAAGTAGCTCAAAAGAAGAACCCAAAGAAAGTTAGAAGTCCAGAGGACATCCCACCTTTTAATACACAATCTCCTGCGAGAGTCAACATTGGCCCTGTCAGATCCTCTGAGCTGCTAATACAACTTGACCTTTTTTTTTCACAGTGCATTTCTTACCATCAGCATTATGACTGAAATTGCAGCAGAAGGTACTGTAACAATCTTGATGTTCTAATTGTCTGAAAAAGATTTCTACTCACAATTTTTAATAGACTCAGCCATTCAGCATGATCTAGATTTTTTTTTTTTTAAAGGAAATCGTGGCTTTGCTGAAGGGCATGCTTGAAGGGAAGAAGCTTCTCCTGTTTAGCAGCTGGAATTTGTACTAGTTAATAAAAACTGACCATCAGTCACCTCTAAAAATAGCCTTGGTCATATAAAGCGTGGGAAGGCAGGCTTTGATAGAGAGACTGCAAAAATAAAAAGGACAAAAGAAATAATAATAAAGCTGGGATGGTAGATTTAAAGCTCATCCAAGTCACTATGTTGTTGTTTGGCATTTATGCACTTCTTCCCTTTTTGAATCCATTTTACATTTGCTGGCAAATCTTTCGAGCGCTTTTTTAGATATTTTATCTTGCTTTTATTATTTATATAAGTAACTCAAGGCAATGAACATAGCTAGTACTTCTTGCTCTTCTTGTTGTTTCCACAACAACCCTTGAAATGAGCTGGGCTAAGGGAGAGTAACTAGCTCAATGTCACCCAGTCAGCTTTCATGCCTAAGGCAAGGATAATTCATACTTAATTTTATTTATTTATTATCTGTGTATCAAATTTAGAAGCCTCCTATTTTCCCCGCAGAGGGACTCTGGGCTGTCTACAAGTAAACTAGTAAAACATGAAAACTGTATATAAAATTTAGATAAAAGGCAAAGATAGGTAACATTCAGAATTAAAAGTGGAAAAGAGGGCCTTTAGACACTATTCAGCCCCACAGTTGCATGCTTCTATGTAGCCCCCAAGCAAGATAGAGAGCCATGTGTTTAGACATTTCCAAAAGCTCAGGAAAGGACCCCCCTCATCTATGGGGGTAGAATTGGGGGTAGAATGTTCCAAAAAGGGGAGGTAATGGCAGAGAAGGCTGTCTTCTTGGGTGCCACTAGTTGGAATTTTTTTAACTGACAGGGCCTGCAACATACCATCTTTGCCAGACTGGGTGGGACAAGCTGATATAATGGAGTGAAGATGGTTCTGCAGGTAAGCTGGCCCCATGCCATTTAAGGCTAATTTTAATAGCCTGTTTCATACATTTTACATTCTGCTGATTTTTGCAGTATTCTACTTTACAAATTATATGAGCTCAAAACTGGCTTTCCACCAAAGGTTGCTATTCCAACAGGAATACTGGCAGAAATAATGCAACTTCAAATGCTGTTTTCCATGTTGACACTTTAGATTGATGTATACATATTTAAAAACACTACATATATTAAATGTATTTGGTTTAATGTGAGCTGCTGTTTACTAAAGAAACATTTCTATAGCGCATTTGTTTTCAAACCATGCGTTGAAAATGTGCAAATATTTCTCTTCCCAAACAATAGAAGTTCAGGATTCCGATCTCCCCCACTGTGTTTAATTAGGGAAGTGCAGCATGGGTTGTTACAGAGGAAGTAAAATGCAAAATTTGAACCTTGAGGAACAAATCACTCGAAGGCATGATGCAAATGTAAAGGCTACACAGTATGCCTTATCAAATGAAATCTTTGAAATGCATTTAGTGCTTTGTAAGGCTAGATGCTATTAATCCTGAAAGTCTTCAGTAATTATATAGTTTTGGAAGCTGTATATGGGGATTGCCTGAATGAAGGCTAGAGAGAATAAAATCTGAATTTATAAATAAAGAAATGGTTATCTGGAAATATCAATAGTTCATGAATAATTTTAATATATCCAGACTATTAATGTATACAAACGTTTTATTCAGTGCAATGATAAAGGAGTTTTTAAATGTAGGCTTTTAAATATACTGTTCAATTTTACAATGGAATCTCATAGCAATTTTTTCCCATTATGAATCTTTGCATTCTACTTTCCCAAGCTTATAACCATCTTTTCTGTAACAAAAGCCCTTATTGAACAGACCAACACTGTGTCCCAAATCACTGCAGTTGTTAATGAAATATGAAAGCAAAATAAGTTTAATATAATAGAATTTGCATTGGATATTATTGGAGATTGAATCTGATGCTTTCTATTTTTGGGATGCTTAATATTCATGTTGAGTGGTATGTTTGTGAGGAACAGGCACAAAGCCAATATAGCTGTCTACTTTGATCAGAGTTTGGGTAGATGTAATGCAGTATTTGAAGAAGAACATGTTAAAGCTGGACAAGACCAGGTTCATACAAAAGACCACAATTCTTTAAAAGGTAACAATCTACTTTGCTGGCTCAAAAGGTTGAAACCAGTGACCAACACAAAGCAAAATTTAAACAGGTTAAGGGATGTAATATTAAATGGATGCTAAATTTTGGGTGCATTGGAAAAAAATCTAGACTAAAATATTTAATTTATTCTGTTCAACAATTTAAGACCATCTTTATAAAATTATATATTGATGTCATTTGACACCTATGAAACAAAAAAAATGTATAAAAATGTTTCAAGTAAAGTTTGGCAATATGGAAAAATGGATGGAACCTATTATCATATATAATGGAATTGTGAAGTGACCAAAAATTTGGGTTGATGATCCTCAGGATATTGGTGAAAATAATGGAAATCCCTTTTTAGATGAAACCAGACTTTTATTCATTACAGTCAATGGAAGAAGAACTGAGTAAAAAGCATGTGTCTTATTGTTGTAGATTGTTACAGCATCAAGATTATTATAGCCATAGAAATAAAAAACTAAAGAAGCTTCAAACAACAAAAAGTATCAATCTTTAAATAGTGAAAACTATTTAAAGTTACAGACTTGTCAGAGATGGACAAAACTTATTTGTCTAATGAGGAAGAAATCTACAGAGAGTTTTATTAAAAATTGGGGTTACATTACAAAAGTAGAGAAAATAGTTCGATGATAAAAGGTTTTATAGATTAAACAAGGGGAGATAATGGGAATTATAAATAGTGATTCAAACAATATAAGAAATGGTTATGGATGCCCGAGGAAAGTGAAGGGTGGAAATAGACTATGGATTTTTTTTATTTATGTTAGATGGTTAGTTTTGTTTTTGTATATGTATTTTTATGTCAATTTTATGTGTAGAGTTTTAATAAAGTTTATATAGAAAATTCTTAAGTATAACTGAGTAGCTGATGTAACCAAGAATTCTTTTTCCTGAGAAAAGTTATGGTGAGCTTTTCTACTACATAATTTATCTGATGCAAGCATCTGCATTATTATTGTGCAGATACTTCATCTTTAGTCTTGCAATTATTAAACATGAAGCACAGTTGAAATGTTGTGATAATATATACTTTTATAAAAATTTTAAAAATAAAGATTAAAAGTGAAAAGGAAATCAAAGCAAAAGCTAAACATGCAAGAAAGAAAGAGAAAAGAAAAATAAAAAGAAAGAAAATAATATAGATATTTTCACTCTTCTTTACAGTAGTTATAAGTACAATTATCCAATCTAATAAAACAGCATGTGTTTGTGTGTAGATATAGATACATAGAACAATCATTACCTAAAAGCATTGCATAACAATTATTTTAAAAGCATTAAAAACTATAAAGGTAAATTAATAAAACAGTAAAAGAAAATAATAGATGTAGAGATGTTAATAATAGTGGTGCCACTCATGATTTCACATATCCTTTGGGGTGGGTAAAAAAAATCCATTTATCATGTTTGTACCAACATCAATCTTTCTTAAATACTAGTATTATTTATCAGTAATTGATGCTAGTATATAGTAATAGTTTCTTTTTTCTTATAAACAATAATAAATGAATGAAGGCAAATGTATATGTTGCAGGATCCAATCTCAGTTGGTCACCGGGAACAGAGATTTAGGCTTCTGAGCTTTCACGTTCATGCTGAACCCATCAGTGGTGGAATCCACACTGGTTTTGCTACCAGTTCTGTGTGCGCATACTAGAGCGGCTTCTAAACTGCTTGTTTCTGCTTACTGGAGGCAGCCTGGGTGATTGGAAAGGCTGTGGAGGTGCACAGAACAACTGTGTAAAAAAGAAAAAGAATGAAAGGGACATAGGACAGGAAAGAGCAGGGGCAGGTGGGAAGGCCCAAACATCAGGGCGAGTGGGTGGGGCCAAACATTATCACCGCTACCGGATCAGCAGAACTGGTGTGACCAGGCTGCATTTCACCACTGGAACCCATCCACATTTTGAGGAGAGAAAAGTTCCCTGAGGATGGACTCCATCATGAGTCCAAAAACTTGGAAGATTAAACCTCTGGTCGCAGTGACTGACCCAGACTGGATCCTGCAATAACAATAGATTTAAAAAAAAACATAACTGTGCTGAGCAACAAATGAATTTATTTTGTCTACTTTCTCTTATGCTGAAAACAGCCTTAAGTGAAAATAACCAAATAAACATATGAAGATTTTTTTTAACCAGGGTTTAAAAATTACATTTAATTAGCATACATTTATTTAAGATAACTTCCGTAATTATTCACAGCAGTGATTCTTTGAGGTTGCTTTCTATATAAAATCTTATTAGGAATATATTCATCTTCAAATTATATTTTGTGTATTTGTATTTGTCAGCTTGTGGGTGCAAAGTATATTCTCAAAGGGAAAGGTGACGAAGTCTTCAATATATAAAATCATAAACAAATGGAGTGATGGAGATATTTCTATTTCTGTAATTTAATTAAAAAAAAAATTTACAGCATAAATTTAATTCTTTTAAACTGTTTTTAAATATTTATATTGTATTTTGTATCTTTTATTTGCTGTACACCGCCCCGAGTCCTTCGGGAGATGGGGCGGTATAGAAATTTTGTTAAATAAATAAATAAATAAATATTTCTGTTCTTAACTATTTAGTTAAAGGGAGCTTTTCCAGCATTCATTTGAATATGAGCAGAATATTCCTAACATTCAAGAGATACTGCTTTATTAATATCCTTGATTCTATGGATATTCTGTCGAAAGTAACCTTCTGTGCCTCATTTTTCTGCTCAACACTGGAAGTCAGAGATTGAGGCCATAGTGTTAGCTTTTGCAGGATCGTTTGTCAAGAGAGGCAAAGCTCGAGAGATGTTTTAAGAGTCAATACAATACAAGTAAGGCATGGAAAAGTTAAGAAAGTTAAACAAAAGGTGTTAAAAAGGAAAGGCATATTTTAAAATATGTTGCAAAACAATCAAGGCTTTTCTGATATTTCCCATGGTAGATTAATAAAACAAGAACTATTACATTTAAAGTGAAATAAGAGTTCTGATGGCATAGTGATTAGAATGCACTATTGCAGGCTAACTCTGCCGACTGCCAGGAGTTTGATCCTGACCAGCTCAAGGTTGACTCATCCTTCCATCCTTCCGAGATTGGTAAAATGAGGACTAAGATTGTTTGGAGCACTATGCTGATGCTATAAACTGCTTAAAGAGGGCTATGAAGCTCTAGAGAAGCATTATGAAGCAGTATGTAAGTCTAAGTGCCATTGCTAAAGTGTTAATTATTTTCTCCATCATCTTTAACCCCAACTTTTTCCAGGGGCACATTTTGTAACTCCCTTGAAATTTTTATCAGAAAACTGAATAAAAAGGAAATAGTTCATTGTTATTTTTATCTATTTACATATAATTTGTTTCTTTTATTTTATTAAATTATTGTGTCAAAGTATCATATATTTCAAAAAACTCCTAAAGAATAAGCATATGAAATCCTGATTATATTTATGAATTCCTTCATATTTTTCTAGGTTTTTTTTTTCCAAAATACGTGTATGGTTTCAATGAATACATTTTGGTTATGCAGATTGAAGTTAACCAAGTGTTGTAAGAAAGAACAATGTCCAGTTTTTTTATGTATAATTATCTGTCAAATACTTAATTTTAACTGATATTTTCTGGGGTAAATCTGTATATTTTATTCTGATTTGTTAGTTTGAACTTTTCTTCAGAGGTAACTGGTTGGCTTCTATAAGAAACAAAATGTTGAAATATAACATGATATGAGAAGAGCTATTCTTACAATCTTGTGAATATCCTATTTGCCTGGACATAACCACACTACCTTTTGGCTTATCCGAAGACCTACCTGGGAGATGCAGGTAGCCAATTATCAAGTATTACAGTAAAATGTGCCGTCTAAAATATTATTGTAGATTGAAAATGTAAAATTCATTCTGTTGGGATCCATTCTTTGCTCCATTAAATCTATTCAATAATTAGCCTATAGAAACAATATCAAAAAGAATAGTTAGGTCAGTTATTTTTCGTTCTGGGTTTTACCATCACTGCAGAAATGACTATACAAAGGTGTTTGTGAAACTGCAGGTGACACAATATACCCAATGAGAAAAAAACCCCAGTGAAGTCAGCTCTTTTGTTCTCCCAAGTATCTGCAATCTGAACTTTTGCACCTTATCTCTTTGCATTAATTTAAAATAGAAATGTTTGTGTGGGACCACATAATGCATTCACAATATACAAAATAATTTTGACAGGATCAACAATGCTGTCTTGGTTTTTTTTTTTTTTTTTTAAATCTGATCCCTTTTCATATTTGAATAATGCTGAAATGCATAAAAGCAATTTTAAAAACCACCACTAATAGAAATAAAGAAGGTGGGGAATCATACTGTTTATAGAAATTATATTCTTTGTCATATACATTCACAGTATACTCAGGATACTTTTCAGAATTCTAATCTAAAAGTACTATGAAATTATTTTCTAAATTTTAAAGAAAAAATATACTTCAGTATCACCTTATTTTTCTATCTTAAAAAAGCTTACAATGATATGTATGTGTGGTCTGAATAGGTATGTTACTTTGAACTTAAGAGGCTTCCATTTTCTCTCATAATACTCTTCAAAGTACTCTCGTGAGTACTATCTGGAAATATTATTTGAGTCTTTTCTATATTATATTATATATTATATCATATATACTGGAGGGACCATCTCATCCCATTGTGATCAGCCCGCCCCACCTATACTGGTAAAGGAGGCATGCTGTGAGCACTGTTAGCCTGAGTATTCTGATGGGTGAGGTTCAGGACCAAGGCCTTCTCTGCTGTTGCATCTGACCTCTGGAATATCTCCCCCGCCCTCCAAAGGCCAGCCCCAATCCTCCTGACTTTCTGCAAAAGCCTAAAGACCTGGCTATGCCAGCTAGCTTAGGGCTTCAGTGGGGGGACATCACAGTAGAGGTGGTTGTTTAACTACAGATCCCTTCTCTCCCCCATCTTACCCTCCGTCCTCCCCATCTTTAATTGGATTGTAGCATTGGGTTTGTTTTAGCTTATTAATGTATATTTATCTTTTATGATTGTAAGCCACCTCAAATTATCTTGTGGTAAATGGGTGGCCAATAAAGTGTATAAATAAATAACTCAAAGGTCAGGCAACTATCTTGGTTCATTTGTATTGCTTACTAGAATGCTAGAATCTATTACAGAAAATCAGAAGGAAACACAGACCATCTTATGCTTAGAATTAAGGAAATACAGAATTGTTCTATCTTAAAATTGCTGTGCTTTATTTACTGAAATTTATCTGTAGGTAAATTAGATCAAGATGATGTCAACTTGTATTTAATATCTGTTTCCTTCCATTATCTCTTACATAAGGCAAGTAACCAGTAGCTTTCCATATGTTGTGAACTAACTCGAGCAATTCTTTTCCATCAGATTACTATTCCTGCCTTCTCTTTATTTAATTCTTTCTACAGACAACCAGCTTAGGCTGGAAGAATAATAAAACTTTGCTAAAGGGTGCTTTGATTTGATGAAGACTTGATCAAATTAAGTAGATTTGTGAATTAATATAGAAACACCATTTGAGTGCATTAAATCAAATCGTGATAGCTGAAAAATGTGAAAATTGGTTTTGTCTGAAAAATCCTTCAGCCTCGCTATTTTCATCTCATTCTGCAAAATATAAACCAGAAGCTTTCATATTATAGCTTATGGATAAATATTTTTATGAATTAAATTATTAAATTAGTTTTCCCTTAAAACTTGTTAAAAGACAAATCGGGTTGTATCTTCTTGAATCTCAAATTTCCAGTTTGAACTGGATCACTTTGATTTGCCCAAGATCTTTTAATTGAAAATCTACTTGTTTGGAAACTCAAGATGATCCTGAGGCCCTGTTTGGACCAGGAATTTCTTTCCAGTTTCTAATCTTCTCATCATTTCTTGTCTTCATTTTTGTCAGACTTGAAGGAAGTCAGACTTCCTTCCTTATATAGAAGGAAGCAAATGCACTTTTTCATTGTTGCTATTGACAATGATTGAGAATCAGAAACCATAACGAATATAGACATGCCTCCTTCAGATATCTCCTGGCCAATCTAGTCCCACTTTCTGGCAACTACAACAATGGATGAGAAATGCTAGAAAAAATAATACTAGCTTTATGATTAATTTCAGTTATCAATTTCTATAGTCTAACTCAGGGGTGAGCAATTGTGGCTCTTTTATGACTTGTGGACTTCAAATCCTAGAATCCCTGGGCAAGGCAACCTAAATA
>JANHFJ010005397.1:65580-76235 GCA_032468195.1 Cerberus rynchops
ATGCACGATTGCAGAGACCCAGCTGGTCTTTGGACCTCCGCTGTGCATGCACGCGATTGCAGCAGGAAATCCAGCTGGTCTTCGGAGCTCTCCTGTGCATGCACACATAATTGCTCATGTGTGTGAGTGCCTGTGGGCAGCGCACGTGCATTGCACATGCAAAAGCTGCATGCATGCGCAGATGGTGCATTGCACATGCAAAAGCTTCATGCATGTGCAGATGATGCAGTTGCATATGCAGCACACATGGAGGAGCTGCACGCAAGTATGAATGGCATGCGCAAAGCACATACTTTTCGGCACTCGGTAAGTAAAAGGTTCGCCACCACTGCACTAGGCTATAAATTCTTGATCAGCCTGTCTATCGGGCAGAAGGGTAACCCAACACATCCTGGAGATGGCACCAAGATTCAGAGACTGGCAAACAGGCCTAGAAAATGAATTTGGTTCTGTGTGAGTGGCAGGCATGTGCAAAAGTGCCCACCGCTTGTGTAGCCCGGTTCCCAATGAGCCATGGTCCAGTAGTGGGCTGCCTGTGGCCCAGGGGTTGGGGACTCCTAGTATAGATTGTGTTGGTAAAGATAGGGGTCTTCCTGGAAGAGATTGTGGGTGGTTTCTCGACTCTCAATAGACATGGGTCCATTCCACAGGTGCCCACTGAACTTCCGTTGCTCAAACAGCAGGCCAGGCACCTTTCCCCAGTCTGGAGAGCCACAAGTATTCAAGCAGCACAGATTTGCAGGGGGTTATAGAGAGGCCATGGCACACCAATAAGTGGAGATATATTGCCAGGCTGATAAGAAACGCTGTCTTAATTGGCCTAGATTGCCTGTATCATTGCTTGCTGAGAGGAGCATCGGCTGTATTTTAGCGCTGGGCTGTAACAGGCCGTCTGCTTCTGCTGTGCGCTCCTAAATCAACTCAGAAATATGCACATGGCCTGTAAGTAAGTTGCTCGGTAGGGTTGTCAGGCCTTTCATTGAGCCATGGTTTTTGTCACTACGCCATATACAGAGGAGATCATACTTTGGGTGCCTGGAAGGAAATGTGTATTGAAGTGTTTACGATCTACAGAGAGGGAAAAAAAGAATTCAGGAAGAGCCAGGGATGGCTGCTAAGATTAGTGTCCTGCAGAAAATTTTTTCCACCTTCCTTAACAGAATAACAGAGTTGGGACTTTGGAGGTCTTCTAGTCCAACCCCCTACCTAAGCAGGAAACCCTATACCATCAGACAAATAGTTGTCCAATCTCTTCTTAATAAACCTCCACAACTTCTGACGGCAAGTCGTTCCACTGATTGATTAATCGTTCTAACTGTCAGGAAGTTTCTCCTTACTTCTAGGTTGCTTCTCTCCTTGAATAATTTCCATCCTTTGCTTCTTGTCCTGCCTTCTGGAGCTTTGGGTATTCTGGAAGGAGAAATTGCTTTCAAAACAAGAAAGCATGTTGGTAAAATTGTCATGGATACAGAATAGATCTCCTTCACTAAACCCACTAAATTCAGTTATGAGATGGCTGAAGAATACATATGGAAGTTGTACCTTCCACTATATCCACCATCTTTCTAGCGGAGAGCAAAGGACTTGCCTGCTTATTCTGGCATCCCCTGAATCTTGAGGGGCTCCCCCAATTTGCTAATAAACGTGTTTAGAATGTTTGTCTTCCAATTTAGTATCATCAGTGCATATCACACATTATAATGTTTTAAGGTTATTTTAATGCTTGAATTACTAATATTATTTTAATTGTGAGGTTGTTGTTGGACACCTTGAGCATCATGACGTGGTAGGACAGGTATTAAATCCTAATCAAGAAATAGTCCTTTATTGCTGTCTAATGGCCCCTGGGATTCTTGCAGTCTGTCTATGATAGAGCTGTCTTATCAGGCATTGCGTGTACAGCAAATATTGTAAAAATCAAAAGCCCTATAAATAATTTTTTATAGGAAAGTAAAAATTGATGGGAGGCAAAGGGCATCACCCAGGCAGTTACATACATATATTCATGGACAAGGCCATCTGTGGATAAGCTGACCCTTAAATTCTTAATTAAAATACTGTACTATGAAACATTTGCTGTGGATAAGCAGGAGAAGTAGCAAAAATATCTCAAAAGGGATCTTTCCTCGTTTTCTGGAGAATAAAAGTGAGAGAGGGAAGGGTTATATTCAGACTTGCAAGATTCTGTTAATATGATCTTGCAATAAAGTTAGAACTATTACTCCTGATGATGCTTCTTGTCTGGACTACTTCTCCAAGTTTCTCAAGATGATCACTAGATGGCATCAAAGAGGTAGTTTTCTGCAATTCTTTGCTGTCAACCTCAAGATGATCAGTAGATGGCACCAAATAGTTTTCTGTAATTCTTTCCTGCCAACCTGTGGTTGTCCATATTTTGTGGACCAAATATCACAGGCCTACCGTACATCTCCAGCACAAAACTGGAGAAATGAGAAATACAGATGTTAATCTTTTTACCATCATAGCTAGCTGTAATCTAAGGGTTGTGTTATGTGATGAGGTGATGCATTTACATCAACTCTATAGCAGGAATTGTGAATCTGTCGTTCCCCAATTTTGTGCCCAGTTAAGAGCATATAAATTTGTGTACATAGTTTCTGATATTTTTTTTACTCAATACTGCTAGAAAATCATTTTTTTTGCTCCCAGCAAAAATTTCTCCCATTTATTCATTTTGTCACCCACAACTGACACAGAAAATTTTTCGACAGTATTCTTGTTCAACTATATCTATGTGACCCTAAATATAAGATCTTCAAGGCCATTAAGTGTATGTACGTGTGCAAGTGCCTGCACGCCTCTGCCTTCAAATCAGTCTTGACCTCTGGTGACTACCTAAAGCCTCATCATAAATTTTAATCCATGATAGAACTGGGAAACTTTTAGACAGGCCACGTTTTTTCTGCCTTACCCTTTCTATCTGAAAAATGGGGGCTAAAATAAATGGCCTAATTGGCTGCCCAAATGTTGTCAGCATTATCTTTAGCACATTCAACCATAAATAATCAACTATAAATAAACTAAAGTCAATGGGTGTTGCCATAAATCTTCGTATAAGTGAGCAATGCCTAATAGCTAGAGAAAAGATGGGATGTTGGAAAAATCCCTGTAAGAAGTTTTAGTCCTCTTTCACCAAAAACAATAACAACCAACACATGAAGAAAGTACAAGCAATTAACCTTACAATGAAAAAGAGGCAACCTTTCCTCATCTTTCTTTCTACAAATTTGTCTGAGCTTTCTACAAGTTTTGAAGACTCTTTTATACTCTTGGTGAAATGAGATAGATCAGGGATATGGAGGAGGAGAAAGCTAAAAGGCATACCCAACTCTTTCATGTTAAACAAGTTAGCCAGGGATTGATTCAGTGCATTTCACCCTCCTTCAAATTTCAAATTCAAATTTTATTGGTCACATGCACAGTCATACATGATACGATATGCAGTGAAATGCTTATGCGACCACTCACGACCACAGGTGAGTTAGGGCAGAATGGGGAGGGGTAGGGTAGGAATTAGGTTAGGAATAAGTTGGGGGTAGTTGGGAAGGTGGGTACATCGTGTATATGTAGAAACAATCATGGTTCCTGTTATAGTCCTTAGTGTTCTTGTGTTATCTGGTTTAGTGTCCGTATTGCCTGTGGAAAGAAATCTGTTAATCTGTTATTTAAGTTTTGTCTGCTGTAGAATAAAAATCCAGATCTAGTGTGTAGTCTTCTGTATATATTGTGCACAAAATGATATATGATAATAGTCATATATCATATATATACATGTGAGCAGTGAAATTCCCAGTTGCGTCTAACTTTACCCCCCAAGAAAAGTAGAATCAAATAACCCATACAAGCAGCCTGATTTAATCAAGCACCTCTCTGACAATGAGGTCAAATAGTCTGGGCTGAACAGGTACCATATAGCTTAAATTAGGAATGTCAAACTGGCAGCTTGTGTGCGGGATGCATCACACGCAGGCCACGCCTACCCCAGCTCTGCGAATGGGAAAAACATTGCAAAACATCACATGGCGGCAATGTGACGCCACAAATTTGACACCCGTGGCTTAGTGATGCAAGAATAGCATTCTTCATTTTTCCTTCAATTCCAAGAAGGTCTCATATCCAGTCACCTGCTGAATACTGTTTTTTGCTTTTATTAGGTTATCCTAATAAACTCTTAATAACGTCTTCTCTGCCTAAAGGTTGAGACTGATGTAACATCCACAGTAAAGATGGGGATATTTCAGATAGGAGAACTCTCTTATCTGTGGACGAGGATAGATTTATTGTAGAGATCTGGCATTTTGCTTGAGTTCTAGGCTTTCTACTATTATGATCTTAAATTGAAATCGAAGGGCTAGAAGCAGAAACTGGCTGCAAATTTTCAAATTATCTTCTCTATCAAGAGCTTCTATATTCTCCTGTCACTTCCCTTTCCTGTCACTTACTATAATCCTTTCCTTTTTTCCCATTATCCATTCAGCTTTGTCCTTTCTTTAGTCCTGGATTATACAAGAATGGGGATTTTCTCCTAAAAACCTTCAGGAGTAACAGTGTTTCCCACACTTCTGAAAGTGCACCAGCTTGTTTCATTTTCCACCTACCTACCCAACCCATCAGTATTTTTTCACCTTTCACTCTCCTTATCCATAGCTAACTGATACCTTCCATCTGACTCTCATTGGATTTAGGAATCCCTTCTATTCTCTTTAGGGAACAGCTTTTATCTTTCTCTATTTTCTACCCAGGAAAAGGTTTCATTTTATCCTACCTCCACCATCCTTTTGACCTCCCACTTCTCATTCCAGCACCTCCAGTTTAGTATAATCCCACTGATTTTGTCTACTCCTTGCTTCCCTGTGTATCCTTGATTTCAGTTCTTCTTAATCTTGTTTGTTCATTTCCTTGCTCCAGGTCTTCATATGGCTACTTCCTCTCCTACTTCTGACCTCTTAGCTGAAAGGTAGTGATGCTCTCCACATATTTTGTTCAAAAATTTTGTAGATCTTCTTGCTGGCTTTCACTTTCCCATACATTGGCCTCTGATCGTTTTCTGAATGATAGCAACTTCAGAATGGATCCCACTTGATAAAAAGTGTCCACCAAAGAGAACTAAAATAAGATGAATTGACAACATCAGCAAGTATTATAGCCCCAATTGCAAAAGAAAGTTCTGGACCAGTTGGAAACAAGTCAAAGAGGCTTTCATCCTGCAGTGGATAGACAGTGGTTAAATAATGAGGAGGAGGAGGAGGAGGCGGGAGTAGAAGAAGAGGAGAAACTGCAAATATAACTGTACACAGCCATAGATCCCACAGCTGTCAACTCCATAATTTTTGGTCTCTTTTAAGTTGTGTTGCCTGGCCACTTTTCTCCATTTTCTGTCTTCCAGGCACTGAGCTCCACAAGATGTAGCTTCCATCCAGTTGCATTTTATCTGTCGGTTCTTGACATTTTCATATCTTATATTCTGTTTTTTGTTAGTTTCAATTTCTTCAATATATAGTTCTTCAGCAACATTGTTTACTATTTCAGCTATCAAAATCTAAGCTTGTCCAAATAAATAAAAGCTACAGTGGGCAGTTTCTTTTTCTGTGGTTAAACTAATCTATATACAGGTAGTCCTTGACTTACAACAGTTCATTTAGTGACTATTGAAAGTTACAACAGCATTGAGAAAAGTAGTGTATTACCATTTTTCACACTTAGGACCATTACAGCATCTCCATGGTCACATGATCAAAATTCAGATGCTTGGCAACTGATTCATATTTATGATGGTTGTAGTGCCCCAAAGTCATGTGATCAGCTTTTGCAACCTTTTGACAAGCAAAGTCAATGGGGAAGCCAGATTAACTTAACAACCATGTTACTAACTTAACAACTACAATGACAACTGTGGCAAGAAAAGACGTAAAATGGGGCAAACTCACTTGACAAATGTCAAGTGTTGGGCTCGATTGTGGTCATATCTCAAGGACTACCTCTACTCTAGCACTATCTCAATATGTATCTACCAAAAGCAAAATAATTTTTTTTAAGAAAGATTGTTTAGACCTGTGCAAGCCCCAGCAAGTTAAAAATAGTATAGTTTCGCCTATATTAATCAGCCGGAAAGATAATTACATGGATATAGGAATTCTAAAGTATTTCTTTTTTTTTAATAACTAATCTGATCTGTATCCCTAAGATACAAATTGGAATTGTTTTTTAAAATAATTTGTACCTCTAGATTTTGTGAAGTTCATTTGATGTTGAGATTTTAAAAAATAAAAATGTGTATTTTCTGTGACAGCATGTTCTGTTTATATGTAATTTTACATGCAGCTTTATTTGTTGAGTACCACCCAGTGTGAGATGGGCAGTCATAAATATGATAAATAATTGTGCAGAAAACATTGGATTTATTTTTGAGACAATTATAACACTTAATGTGCTGTTTTGATTAAGGAATTTGAACTTTTAACAATTTTTCTTTAAAGAATTTTAACCTTGCACTGCATAACTATCTTAGAAAACACAGTTTTCTAAATGCAGTTTCCTAGTGGGTATTATCTACTCTAAATATTTAGTGCATAACAAAATTATCCACATTCCCAGTATGTATTATTTGGACTGGATCCAGACATCTATCTAACAAAATGAAATTCAATATAGAGAAAAGTAAAATTCTACATTAGGGAAGAAAAACCAAATAGAATAGGTGCTTTCTGGCTCAATAGTAGTTACTGCTAGAGGGATCTTGGAGTTCTAGTAGACAATCACTTAAATATGAACCAGCAGTATGCTGCAGCTGCCAAAAAAGCCAACACAGTCCTAGGCTGCATTAACAGAGGGGTAAGATCAAGTTCACGTGAAATGTTAGTACCACTTTATAATGCATTGAAAAGACCACAGTTGGAATATTGCATCCAGTTTTGGTCTCCATAGTATAAAAAGATGTTGAGATTCTAGAAAGAGTGCAGAAAAGAGCAACAAAGGTGATTAGGGGACTGGAGGATAAAACATACAAAGAACAGTTGCAGGGTTGTGTATGTTTAGTTTAATGAAAAGAAAGATTGGGGTGACATGATAGCAGTGTTTCAAATGAAGGATCAATCAATTCTCCAAAGCACCTGAAGGCAAGACAAGCAATACATGGAAACTAATCAAAGAGAGACCCAATCTAGAATTAAGGAGAAATTTCCTGACAAAACAACGGGGTTTTTAAGAAGAGATTGGACAACCATTTTTCTGAAATGTTATAAGGGTTTCCTACCTGAATAGGGGGTTGGACTAGAAGACCTCCAAAGTCCCTTCCAACTCTGGTATTCTATTATTATATTAAACTTAAGGAAATAAGATTGTAATATAAAGGAATTCATATATTATAAGCCCATGTTCAAATCACTTTATTGAGTAACATTTTTTGACCAAAGTTCCTTTTGATAGGTGAACCTTTATATACATTTAATAGATAGATAGATAGATAGATAGATAGATAGATAGATAGATAGATAGATAGATAGATAGATAGACAAGCTTCATTGCATTATTTTCCTCTGTTTCCAGTGCTGTCTTTCTGTAGGCTTTGATATAAATCTACTTTTTTCAGGTTTCCAATGTGTTTATTTAATTGTGTGAGGAGACAAATAGCTTACAAAATACAAACCTGACTGCTTCAAAAGATGTGGGTAGCATTAACAAACACATGTTGGAATACTCCCTATGATGATATTGGTGGATGATATAATATTTGTCTGCAATCTCAATAGTTCTTAAAACTTGTTTCTGATTTGGTAAAAAAATAGAATGCACCTCTACTGTAATATTTAATAATAGCAGGATACCTGGCAAGTAAAGGGTGTATTCTGGTCACTATTTACAAAGAAGTGGCCAGCTACACCCAAAGATAATGCCTCATCAACCATTTAGAAGACCATGGTTTTCATTAATTTTCTCTTAACCATAACATCCTAATTAATTAAAGAACTTGTAATGTATGCGAGAGGGGACAACTTATGTAATTTTACTTCTATTATATCTGATTTCTCTTTCTCGAAGAGTCGAACTCTTACTGCTAAAGCTAATATCTATTTGGTAAAGGGAAGTAGCTTCATATTTCTCTGGAAAATAATCAGTGCTGTGTCAGGAAAGACATTACCAGTACTTCTTGTATTTTACTATTATATCACTTTGTAATTCGAAAATTAAAAGTTTCTTATATTGTTACTTTCTCATTCTCACTGATATGTAAAATCAGTGATCTAAGAGCTCCTGTCATCTATGGTCAACAGAATTTTTGTGTTTTTCAGCTCATTGCAACAGTTAAGCTAGGTAATAATATCTTCTCCCTATGGATTTTGGAGAATGTAGCACTTGTGTCTGTAATCCTGTAACATAACTTTAACATGAAAAAGCAATATGTTTTGATTAGATACAGATACTATTTTTTTAGTATAGCTTTCAGTAAGTTTTAAAAAGTAGCTTTTTTAAAAAAAATGAACGGATTTTAGTGAAAGAACTTGGATCATAAAGCTAGTCATTTGTTCATTAAAGTACAATAGGATTTTTCTTTTTGTCTAGACACATTTTTAAGTATATAAGCATTACTGTGATATATTGTTTGAAATGAAACGGATTACACTGCAACAAAGTGATAGTGTTTTTAGAGAAATAATAAGGTGATGGAAGTTTATGTCTCCTTGTGTTGCTAGGAGAGAAGATAAGAAACAAGTAGGTGTACGAATGAGAGAAATAAATGGGTGTTTGGGGGTCAAATATCATCTTTAACCTGTTTCAATTCACAGAGCAGATGTGAGAAGAATGGGAAAGAATTGTGTTTGCCTACATAAGTTTTGACAGAGAATTGTGATATTCATGTGTGTGAGGTTGGGAGAAAGGAAGATAAGAACAATATAATTAAACAGAGTGAATTTTTTTGTTGAAAAAATAGAAGTAAAATAAGATTCGTCTCACATGAGAAATGATATTAAATGGGCTGTTGCAGCTCTTTGGATCTGAAGGCAAAAGGAGATTCAGAGAATGGGTGTTGACATAACACCCTTCCATAGTTTCTTAAAAGAATTGCTTTTCTTGGGATTATGTGACTGTTTTCTCCTGCTGCAGTATAATCCCCAAAAAATGTATGTGGTTTAAGGAACTACAGATAGGTGTGTTCTACCCACAGAAACCATGCACTTCAAAGCTTCTTTTTGAAATGGGGAATGTTAGGGAGTTAAGATAATCTGAACAAAAAGAATTCTTAGTAATTACAAAAGATTGGCTAAAGATGGAGATGGAAAATCTGGGGAGAACTATAGCAGTAATAATAGTAATAGAAAACTATTAGCAAACTAAACATCTATTATCAGTAGATAGCATATAAAGAGGTATAATCTGTGTAAGTGATAGTAAAATTGATTATTTATGAGGAACAAAAATAGAGTGGGTAGGATTACAAATATTCCCAAAGTCCTAAAGAAGCTGAATTTTACATGTACTTCATCCTTATATATTTTTGCTATATTGCAGTCCCAGAAGTAACTTGCAAAGTTGTATTAAATTCAGGGAAGGACTTATGTTTTTAAAGGAAAATCTGCTTTCAAATACAAATCATTAATCAGTGTTTACAAATGACTGCATTTAGCAGTAGCACTTAGACTTATATACCACTTCACAGTGCTTTATAGCACTCTCTAAGTGGTTTATAGAGTCAGCATATTGCTCCCAACAACTTTGGGTCCTCGTTGTTTTGTGAAGAGGCGTACTCTTAATAGTCAGTGATGGAAAATGGTGGAAAGGCAAGATGAATTATTAGTTAATAAACTAAATCAGAAACTTTGAATATTATTTTTTAACATTTTTGTAATGAAAGTTGCTCTTTCATAGGATAAATAACATTAGTGATATGTAAAATTGCATGTAGCTAGCAAAATAATTGACCTGCTAATATTCCTGTTACATTCTCATGTTTTAAGGAATGTTTTATCCACAGAATCATATTGCTTTTTCTAGCAAATGGAAAATTACCTTGTGTTAGCCAAGTCTTCATAAGCTTTTAAATGCAGCTATAACATACTGGGCAATCAGTGTGTTCTTTTTCCAGAAACAGCCTTAAAAACAAATTTGTGAAAACCCATTCATAATTAATTTGATAATTTTAAAAGACTCTTCTTAACTTTAAAATTAAAATTTAATTTTAAAAGACTCCTTTTTGTCATACAGCAGTTGAAAAGGCAGTAGTTCTGTTGCCTTGACAAAGTCTTGTCCCAGTCTGAAGCCATTTGAATTCTATTGAGAAAGTCAGACATGACAGGAAAATTCAGGGCAAACATTCTAAGTGAAGAATGGTGAAGTCCATACACACTTTAACTGTTACCCTTTTACAGTAAGCAGTAGGAGGCAGGACATTGGATAGCGCCATGTGAGTTCTTCTGAATAATAATAGAAGAGTATCTCGAACACTAAAGGTAAATAAACATTTACAGATAATCCTTGACTTATGACCATTTGAAGTTCCTGTGGTGCTAAATGAGAGGACTTACAACCAATTCCCAAAATTATGGTTGTTGCAGTGCCCCCCCCCCAATGATGATGTGGTAAAAATTCAGGCCAAACTTAGGCAGGAGTGCTCCGACTCCCCCCACCCACCTATCTCT
>JANHFJ010005399.1:55511-66209 GCA_032468195.1 Cerberus rynchops
GTCAGAAGCAGTCCAGAAGCGGGTGGCAAGGACCTGTCAGGTGACACGTTTTCGTGAGAGTCACGGTCAGGGGATAGCTGGACAGCTAGCTGAGCGAAAGCAGGTGGAATTGAGGCCAAAGGTTCCCCTGAAGGGGGGGGTGCTAAGCTCTGCGCACCTCACCTGCTTTTCTATCGCCTTATGGCGGCGTGAAGCTGCCTTTTCTTTGGCTCTGGAGCCACGTGAAGTGGCAGATTTGAATTTGGCTTTTTTGGGGTGCCCTTTTGGGAGTTTACAAAAACAGAGGGAGATGGGGATGCGCCATCTCTAGCATTTGCCTGCTGCAAATTGGATGCAGGAGGAGAAGCCATAGTGACTAAATAGCAGCAAGAGGCAGGCTGCTACTAACTGACTCTGTTCCCCTGATAATATTGTATATTTAATTATTTATTTTATTTTATTCTATTTTATTTTTATCCTAGTCCAGCAGGTGGCGCTGGGTAATAAAAAAAAACCTATTAGCAATTCCTATCTGTCCTAAATTGAAGATAAATTGCTTTAAATTAATCCCGTTTGTCAACTTTTCTGTTTCTTTCTTTTTTTCTTTTTTAGGGATGAGGAACCAGGGGAGCCAACAGGGAAGAACCAACTAGGGAAGTAAGTCTTTTTCTTTCTTTCTTTTTTTATAATGAGGTTTGTAAACTTGGAGAAAAACAGGGAAAACGAAGGTCAGTTCAACTACAAGGGAGTGAAGGGAGACTTATTTACAGAACTTCAAAAGAAAAAAACAGTCTTTAAAATCCGGCTTCTAAAATGGCGGGCGCCACTTTTCGCGCCTTTATTAACGGCGAAGGAGAAGGCAACGAGGAAGGCACAATAACAGGAACAATGAAATTAAACGTTGGGAGCTCAAGAACGGAAGGCACAATAACAGGAAGGCACAATAACAGGAACGATGCAATTAAACATTGGGAGCTCAAGAACGGGCACGAAGGCAAATCGCCTTGCTCAACACCGATCGGTCAAGGCCAGCCTAGCCAATGTGGAGCGGAAAAAAAGCGGCGGCAGTTTAAACTGGCGCGACAGCAACAGTGTCGGAAAAGCCAGTAAAAGAAGGCAAACCACACGGAACGAAGAGGAGTTTCGGCTGCAGAGAGGTTTAGGAAAGAGCCTCAGGCACCGAACTGACTGACTGCTGGCTTTTTTTGGCTGCACGAGAGGAAAACTCGTGGGGAGGGCTAAAAGCCTCTCCCCGCAGCCTGCGAGCTCCGGAGATTTTAAACATGCTCCGATAGTAGAGAAACAACCGAAAAGGCGAAATACTTGCAGATAAGAGGAAGTAACAAATTTGAGGAGATTAATCAGGATGCTCCAGATGAAGTCAGATCGCTGTGAGTAGAGTTGAAAAAACACTGGGAGCAATTCCAGTAAAGGCTAGAGCTTTTATAGTTTTTTTGACTCAAGTCACGTGACCTGTGTGAGCCAATCCAATCCCAGACATTGGAGGCTATGCTTCCAACACGATGGAGAATTAAGAGTTTTATGTTATGCAAGTGGCACACCTTTGGACTACAAATATTCTCACATTTTTGATACAGGGCAGAAGAAAGTGACTTTTTTAAAGGAAAAAAAATCTGCACATTAACTGAGTAATAAAAAAGATAAGTTTTCTGATGGATACTCGAGGTGATATTGTGTTTAGGAGTCTGGAGAAGACTGGAAAAGACCATGGTTCAAATTTTTATTTGGCTATGGTGCTCAAAGGAAATAATCTCTCGCCCAAACTACCTCTGAGGATTATATGAAGATAACATCTTTGTGTGCAAGCTACTCATGAACTAAATGAAACAAAAACTGAGCATGGAAACTTACTGGTCATAATATCCCCTTGAAGATGAAGAATCTGTGGGACAGGCATTGTGAGAATAACTGTATCAAAGCAGTCAGAAGAGCCTGTACTGGTGCCCACTTCCCATTTTCCATCTTTGAGGCAGATCTGAGTAACATGGTGATTGTAGAAAACATCAGCGTCTGCTGAGAAAGAGAGAAACTAACAGATGCTACAATCCCCTTGGAGTTAGGTGGCTAATAAATTTAAATTAAATAACTTACATGAATAAAATCAGTGATGCAGGAGAAAAAAGACAAAAATCTGGAAGCTGAAACAATAATACAGGTAGTCCTCAATTTACGATTATTAAGCCCAAAATTTATGTTGTTAAGGAAGAAATTTGTTAACTTGAGTTTTGCCCCATTTTACAACCTTTCTTGCCAGTTGTTAAGGGAATTATGGCAGTTGTTAAGTTAGTTACAGTGTTAAGTGAATCTGGTTTCCACACTGACCTTGCAAACCTTGTCAGAAGGTTGCAAAAGGGGATCACATGACTCTGAGACACTGCAACAATCATAAATAGGAGTCAGTTATCAAGCATCCAAATGTAAATCACATGACCATGGGGATGTTGCAATGGTCATATGTGTGAATAATGGATATAAGTCACTTTTTCAGTGCCATTGCAACTTTGAACGGTCACTAAATGAACTGTTGCAAGTCAAGGACTACTGTACCAGATCATTGTAAAAACTGAATTAATATATTTCATCATTCATATAAACATGAGGATGAATGTGAACTTTCACTTTTTAATCATCTACACTAGGCATGTCAAACTCAGAGTCCCCCAAGGGCCATATTGTCACATTTGAGTTATGATGAGCGTGTAGGGTTCTCCTTCCTGTTTACTCACTTACTTAATTTTATTTATTGATTCCCGTCTTTCAGCTCAAGAAGGATCCAAGGTGGCATGTAAAAACATCATCTGTGCGGGCCACAGGTGCACTTGCAACGGGCCACATGTTTGACATGCCTGATCTACACCTACACCCAAACAGGTGCACCTGTAAGATTGGCTGTGTGTGTGTGTTTGTGTGTGTGTGTTGGAATCATAAATGCCAAGATAGAAGTTGCAACTGTGATCAAAATTCCTCCCTTTTTAATTTTAATATGTATTACGCATGTGCCAATGTATTAAAAAGGGATGGGTTTTTGACCAATCTGTTACTACTTCCATTTTGATTTTTTAACACTGGCCCTGGCAGAAGCCCCCCCCCCGCATTTTCCAGTGAATGTTATTATTCAAAAACAGAAAAATCAACAATACAACTGAAGCTCACCTGCCTTATTTAAGTAATGTTTAACAATGGATGAAGTTCCTTGGGGTGCTACAAAGTTATCTACTCCTTCCTTCACCACCATTCCTTTTACTGGGACAGTCAATGGCTTCAGGATTCCATGAGACAACAAATCTTCATAAAAGCTAAAAGAGAGTTAATCTGTTAACTAGTTAATCTGTTGACTGCTCTTGTACAGATGTTATATTATACTGGCTTTAACTGATTCACTTTTCAATGTTTTTAAAACTTCTTTAGGATAGAAATTTAGAGTTATAGATCAGAGGTCTCCAAACTTGGCAACTTTAACACTGGTGGACTTCAACTTTCATGCTGGCTGGAGTATTCTGGTAGTTGGAAGTCCACTGGTCTTAAAGCTGCCAAGTTTGGAGTTTCCTGTTTTGGATCATGGTTCCAAAAATCTTTAATTATAGCTTGCTTTCAAAATTTGTCCCTTAATACATACATACATACATTACCAGTTTAGACAACATCCTACAAAATGAGAGAAATAGAATGCAAGATCCTGGCCCCAACTACAACACCATGAGAGGTAGAATATCTGTTGAAATTGATTGAGGTATCAAACGTTATCCAAATGAATACAAAAATAAAGTGATCAAGTCAAAGTGAATAAAGAAGAAATTATTACATATTTCAGGGTTAACTATATTCATGACCATATTTAATTCAAATTAAGTCATGTTCCATTTTTGTCATGCCCCCCTCGCCTTTTGAGGTCTTGATAGCAAAATGCTGTGCCATTTTATAAGCTATCTATTGAAATTACAGCCTTGGAACCACTAAACAAATGCATTAGATCAGCAACTAGACAGCAGATCATCTGTGATAGAAAAGTGAAAATTGGTTTCTTTTTTAATAAGAACAATTTTATGAGTGACCCATAATCATTACACCAAAGACAAAATGTTCTTTTCTGCACAAACAAAACTAAGATTAACTGGAAGAATATTTTCAAACCTTACACCCAGTTTTAAGATCTGATATATTAGTCAAGACCGGAGGTGTCTAACTCGCGGCCCACGGGCCAGATGCATCACACTGGCCACGCTCACCCCCAATTTAGCGAAGGGGGAAAGTTGCAATATGTCATGTGACAATGTGTCGTAGCGAGTTTGACACCCCTGGTCTAGACTCTTGGTACTAAAGATGGAAGGAAACCTTGAAAGAATATGAAGGATATTCATTTAAACTTCAGAAGTCAAAATGTCCACAAGAATCTGTAGGGCAACTGTAAAATACATATAATGAATGAATTGCAGTGCTCAGTTTACTACTTTCAACCAGAAAAAAACAAAATTATATATTATATAATGTAACTAATCAAGGAGAGAAACAACCTAGAAGTAAAGAGAAATTCCCTGACAGTTGAAACAATTAATCAGTGGAATGACTTGCTTCCAGAAGTTGTGGGTACTTAAGGTTTTTAAAAAGAGATTGGACAACCATTTATCTGAAATATTATAGGATTTCCTGCTTGAGCAGGGGATTGGATCGGAAGGCCTCCAAGGTCCCTTCCAACTCTGTTATTCTGTTCTATCCTATTTTGAAATTATCTACATTTGAAATATTTGTACAGCCTTAGTAGACAATTGCACCTACACGAGGCATAGATAAGTATCTCCTGGCTTCTGCACCCAGAAATTCTCCATTTCAAATCACATTATGCAGAATTTTCATCTGGATACTTATTTAGAGTGATCAGCACCTAGAGTTCATTATGAAAGAGGGATTTCATTTCTTCCTTTCTCACAGCATTACAAAGACCTCAATCTAAAAAGGCTGACATTTGATTCCGAAGTTGCACACAGCAGCATGTTTTCCAATACACTATCTAATTACTATCTCGTTTTAGCTTTCATCTACAAAAATAATTTAATTTGTAAGCAGCATTACTCCTTCCATTGGAGTTTTATGTCGAGACCCCAACGTAGTGATTTTTCTAAAAGCAACGCTTCAGTGTCATGGAGGTTATGTAAAGCTATAGTAGAAAAAGAATTTGGCCTTTATTCCCTGTCCTTAGAAGGGGTGTTGGTCTTACCTGATACGCTCTATTCCCTGTCCTTAGAAGGGGTGTTGGTCTTACCTGATACGCTCCTTCTCATTGTGCTGAGAATCCAGAATGGGTTATCCTTGTCTGTTGCTCCTTTAAGACTAAGTCTGTCAAAGTTTCGAGGAAACGCCTCCCCTGCTGCATCCCCAGCTTTACAAAGTTGTAGTGATAGACCCTCACCTTCTCCTGCTAAATTTGCCCTGTCCCTGGCTCAGGACCAGATCAGTCTCAGGTGGGGCTGGATTCTCTCTCAGCACAATGCATCAGGTAAGACCAATGCCCCTTTCTCCATTGTTAGAGGAAGAAAAGGGATAAACAAAGAGGGATGGATAGAAGGAAAGAAGAGGGAGAGGGAAGTGGGGAGGGAGGGAGGAGGAAGTGAATGAGATACAGTTTGATGAATGGTGGATGGATGGATAAAATACATGGAGGAAGGGAGAGAGAGAAAATAGTAGAGGAAGGAAGGACCACAAACCCTGGCTTCAGAAGACTCTTTGAAACAGCACAGCAATCTAGGGCTCCAGGACCTGGGCCACTGACACTCGCCTTGGCGCACCAATTACAAAAAGCCTTCCAGGTAGCCTTGTAGATCCTGTTAGTAGAAGGCCGTCTGGATGCCTGGATGGTCACGATTACCCTGGAGGAAAAGTTTTCCAGAGAATGCTCTGCTCAAATGCCAGGCGGTCAATTCATTACTACAAAGAAGGCTTAGATCCCGAACTCCAAAAAGCGTGCAGGATACGTGAGGCCCCAGAGCACATCCAAGACTGGTATCTAACTGTGGCACCTCGAGATCTACCCCCATTGGAAGGCCCCAACTGCAAAATCGGCAAGAAAGCCTACGGGGAGGGGGGCAGCAGCGCAGCCAGCCAGCGAGCCCACAGCACAGCAAGTAAGGTGCTTCTGATGCGGACAAATGGGCCATCAGGCATCCGAATGCCTTGTACCCACTGCGGCCTCAACTAAACCAAGGAAGGCCCCTCTGCACAAGGCTAAAGACGGGGGAAATCCATGAAGCAAGCAATGCAAGCCCTCAAACCAACGGCCAAGGAAGAAAATGCCTCAACTCCTCAAAGTAGCCCAGAGCCGAGTGAGGAGGAAGCCAACGACAACCCAGTGGTGAGTGTGGACGTCCCCCCTTCTTAGTCAAGATCCACTTGATTGTCCCCAGGATGGGGAAACAAAATGCCATAGATGCTCTCCTAGACATAGGGTGCATGAGATGTATGGTGACCAAGGCCATAGTAGAGAAATTAGGCATACAGACCCATCTCCTGCCCCAGCCGATACGATTCAAACAGGCAGATGGGAGCCTGATAGGATAGCATGACAGCCACCCTAACGACCGAGCCACTCCACTTGGAGTTTGGTGACCATTGGGAAATTATCAGGCTCGTGGTGGCTCCCAAGTTGACCAATCCTGTAATGCTGGGACTGTCCCGGCTCGACAAGTGGGTCCCAACCATTATGTGGAATAGGGGCTTTAGGAAACTGACGATAGCCCCTGGCCCCACTCCACCATCGCCAAATGGTCTCCCCAACCTTGAGTATCCTAACCAGCCAGCAACTGGAGAGAGGAACACGGCTGCCACCCTCAGGGTCGCCCCAGACATGGCGGACATGTTGCTGGAGTACCAGGACCTTGCGGAAGTTTTCAGCAAGCAAGAATGCAAGATGCTTCCCCCTCACTGACCCATGTACTGTGCTATTGAATTCGTACCGGGGGGCATCATTTTCATCAATTCCTGGGTGGCGGCCCCCATCCTATTTCGCTAGAAAAAGGACGGGTCAATGAGATTGTGCATGGATTTCTGTGAGATCAATGCTATGAGTATGGAAAACACCTACGTACTCCCCCTCATGAAAGACTTGCTAAAGCATCTGGCCAAAGGAAAGATTTTTACAAAGCTGGATTTATGGGAAGCGTACTACAGAGTATGAATCAGAGAAGGAGACGAATGGAAGACCGCTTTCAACTGCCCCTTAGGAAGTTTCCAATTTAAAGTGATACCATTTGGGCTACAAGGAGCTCCCGCTGTATTTATGCAGTTAATTAGTGAGGTCCTTCATTAGCACATCTACCAGGGGGTTCTGGTCTACCTGGTTGATATTCTTATCTTTAGCAAGACCCTTGAGGACCACATAAAATTAATCCAGCAAGTCTTACAGAAGTTACTTGCCACCAAACTGTATGCCAAATTGTCAAAATGCGAATTTCACCGCAATGCAATAGACTACTTAGGCCATCGAATCTCCAGTGGTGGAATAGAGATGGACCCAAAAAAAATCTTGGCAGTATTAGGCTGGCAACCTCCACAGACCCAGCAACAACTACAAAGTTATCTGGGGTTCGCCAATTTCTACTGGCAGTTCATTCCAGCATTTGCCCGGGTGGCACTGCCACTAACCGACCTGCTGAAAACAGGGGAGGGAAACCCGAAACCGCAACCAACCCAACCACTGCAGCGGACAATGACATGCCAAAAGGCGTTTGAGGCCCTTAAACAATTGTTTGCATAAGAACTGGTCCTTCAGTATCCTGATCCAGAAAGGCCGTTCGTAATCCAAACAGATGCCAGTGACGTCGCAATAGTGGCAGTGCTTCTCCAGGAGAACCCCCAAGGTCACCTCCAACCTTGTGCTTACGTTAGCAAAAAACTGACCAACACAGAACGGAGATGGGTGGTGTGGGAGAAGGAAGCGTATGTCATACGCTGGGCGCGATTCTCTTGGAGGCACACTTCATTACCAGAAAATAACCACTCCGTTGTGGGCGTGAATGTGGCTTCTGGTATCTCCTGCCTCTGTAAGCCGCCGCATCCGTGTGCCCTTCCATCGAGGGCTAGGTGGGCTAGAACCAAATCTCTGTGTTGCCCACTGAAGAGGTGAGGCTGGGCAGTCATCACAGGCTCCCTGGGAGCATTCAGTAACCAGGGCTGTATAAGCAATAACTCCTGGTGATCAGGATACGTGATATTGTCAGTCAGGCTTGGGTGGGAGGGAGTGGCCCCAATGATCAATGGCTGCTTATCCCTTGATGTATTGGCCACCTGTTTCTCTAGGGCTGTCTATGATTGGCATCCTTCTCCTCAGCCCTACTGGGCCTTATTGAGCCCATTGCCCTAGCCTTTAATTTTGCTGCTGCTCCCTTGGTCACTGACCTCTTCTTGTTAAGAGGCCTTAGTGGCGGAATGGGGCTGAGGAGACAGCACAGCACTAGTGCCCGCAGCCTCTGCTGGGGCATCCATTTCTGTATGGCAGATGGGGCGCTACTGTTGGCACTTTAACCTCAATTAAAGTTGCTAAATCATAAAAATGGCTTCTTCTTTATACATTTCCTGTTTTTTCCTGTGACTTGAGGTCTCCATTTTCAAAAGTTCTTCTTCTTGTTCTATAGACATTTCTTGTTGCTTTATATAATTAAAAATCTCAGTTTCTAAAAGTTGACATATAAGACCAATAGATCCCTTTTCCCGTTGCAGATCTCCTTCCTCTTCTTTAAGTAACTCTTTCAAAAGTGATGCCATTTTTAAACACTTTAAAACAACCCCGACTGATTTTATTTCGTATTCTCAAAGTCCTAAAAGTCCAATATCTAAAACTCCAGAAATCACCAAATAATCCAAGCTGTTTCTTCTTGCTTCTTTCTTTTACTTTCTCTTTCCAAGTGGGAGGGCTCTATTATTTTCAGCGGAGTTTCAACTACAATGTATCTTAAAAAGATTTTATTTTTTTTTGCTTCCAGGTGGTCTATTGTTTCAAAAGCTGCCCTTTTCCCCTCCCATCTGCTTTCCTTCTTTTAAAAAAGTTGAAATCTTCAAGAGTCTTTAATTGTCCCTTATTTATTTCCAGCTTAAAATTTCCTATTCATGTCAAAAGGGATTAGTAACAATTTCTTGTTTAAATTGCTTCTTCTTAATACAAAATTAGTTAATACTATAAATATGGGAGGGAAGAATTTCCCCTTCCCTTCTCCTTCGCCCTTCCAAAAAGTTTCTTTGGGGATATTATTAATCTTTAAAGTTCAAGTTCCAGGGTATTTTGCATAAATGTTTTCTCCGTTGGTCAATCAAGCTTTCTCCTTACCAACTGCCTCCTGAACCCGGTCGGGTTCTTCTTTGAGGTGGCCATTTCTGACCACTGCTGCAACCGCCTTCAGGAAAGGGAAAGCCAGCCGAGGAGGAGAGTTGTGGCTCTCCTCAACCCCGCGGGCCGTTCCCCCCTCTTCACCACCTCTGCGGGGTGGCTATAGCCCCGAAGCCAAACGGCTCGGGGCACTCCAGCAGCAAGCACAGGTCGAAACCGCGCATAATCGCGGATTCTGACCTGTCACCAAAGAAATCCAAACCGGAAGTCAGCTGCAGCCTCTGTCTTAACAGAGCTGCCAGCCGCTGGTTGCTTCAAATTGTTGTTTTCCCCCTGTGATTTCATGGCTCCACTGGGAGCGTCTGTGAAATCTTGAGTCAGCTGCTGCTAAAGCAGAACTGTCAAATGCTAGCTGTTATGACGACTGTTTGTTCTGATGGAATTTAATTCTACTTGCTATTGAAAGAATCTAGAAATAGAGACTTCAGTTGACGTCGCGTTGCCACTAGACGCGAAAGCAGGTCACTCCATTTTTGCGCTAGACTTCCCTTGCTCGTAGGCTCTGAAGGGAGCCAGAAACCTCCCTGTAGGGGTGGCAAAGTGAAGGAGGGGCACCCAGTGAGGTCAGGGAGAGCTCACAACTCTCCCAGAGACCCCCAGGCTGAAAGTCCCCCTCACGCCACAGCAGGACAAAGAAGAGGTCAGAAATGGGCACCAAACAGCTGCGACAACCAGGCCAGACCACCTAAGATCAGTGCAGGAGTAGAACTAGCAGCCGGGGAACTGGGTGAGAAGAACTGCTTTTATTTGAAATTAAACCCCCAAAGAACTATTAAAAAAAGAAGCCTCTCAAAATCACTTGGAAATTACTTGAGAATTGGCGGCGAATTGACTTGGGAGAGAGAAAAGAATAAAAACTAGAACGGAAAGGAGAACTGAAAGGGGAAGGCAGTAGCTAACTGTTAAAATGCAGAAAATTGGATTCCCAGGTTTAAAGGCTTTTTTTTTTTTTTTGATAGGCATTTTTTAAAATGCCGGAATTATGGACTTAAAAGAACTTGCAAAGTTGGAATTTTGGAAATAAACAATATAGAACTGTTTAAGAACTGATTGTCATTAGAAACCTGATTTTACAGTGCCATCTGCTGACCGGAGAAGCATATTACATCCAAAACATAGTGGAAGTAAAAAACTTAGAATTTTATAGGATTACAATGATAAACTGAACTATCAAAAGGAACTAGGGAGATTGAGAGGGGAAAAAAAGAAACAACTATATTTCTTTGGGATTGGACAGAAGAAATAAGAAGCATAATATAAACGTGTGAGAGTTGGCCTATTGAATTGGATTTAATATTTGAAAATATTCATATACATGGTGTTAGATC
>JANHFJ010005408.1:56823-66956 GCA_032468195.1 Cerberus rynchops
GGGGGGGGGGGGGACCCGAGATGGGTGTACTTCCCAAAGTTTAATAGAAGAGATTGACAGCAAACCATCTGCTTCATTGTTACAGGGTGACAGAATTAAGGAACCAATTCAATTTGCAATTTATACTTTTTTTTAAAAAAAAAAGGTGTACATCGGCAGCTGGCACTCTGTTAATTTGTTACATATAGTAGGGGGAAAAAACTGCGGTGAGAGGATAATCCCATTCTAAGCACTGGTGGCTGAACACTTTGCTTCTCAGATTGACTGTTCAGATAGTTATAAAGCAGTGCAAATCGGGGGTTATCCATTATTTCATCATCTTAATACATTGATATGAGTTTAAGTCAATACCGAAAGATTTCTTAAACTCTGAACTGGATGGATGCCCTGAACTCTGAATTTCATTGTTTTAAAATAAAGATCTTTTTGTTTCACTACTGTTCGCTGTTATATATATAAATGCCACCCATTTAATTTTTTTCTTCTGACATCAGTCAGAATAACACTGGGTATTTTTTTGTTAGCACTAATACCTTAAACTATCTAGCAGTAAGCTTTTAAAACTTAACATGTTTGTCCAGTTCTCCTTTGTTCTTATTTTTACATACTAACATTCATAAACACATATACTTGACCTACAGGAAATGTTTCACTAAATTTACCCCTGTGATTGTTTCTTCCAGAATTACTCATATTGTCTGCATATTGTAATTGCTCCTCCCTATCACTGGCTCTAGTGGAGTTGGTTTACATGTTTTTAATGTAAATCAAAGATCAAATTAGATGAAAAACTGGAAACTCTTACCTGCTGGTTATATCCAGTATGGCCTTTATTGTAAAAGCCAGAATATCCTCAGCCAGTAGGCAGCTCATATTCTACTGTTACTCAAAATAACTACCAGGAGTACATAATGTGGCAAACAACTCATCTTGAGATGACCAAGCTTAGGGTTCACATAACTCATTTTTTAAATAACTGATTGTAAGGGGATAATGGAAGCAAGCATACAACTTAATTCTCTTCTGTGTCTAGCATGGAAAATGTGCTGTTTTCTTATCCATACACTGCCTCTTTTTTAGTGCTTTTGAGTAATTTTTTGACTACTGGCCACTGCCTGTAAGTCTGCAATTTTCTGAGAAAGATTTTCAGAAGTGGCTTGCTATTGCCTCCTTCCTAGGGCTGACAGAGAGACACTGCCCCAAGGTCACTCAGCTGGCTTTGTGCTTCAGGACTAGAACTCATGGTCTGCTTTATAGCCTGGCGCTATAACTGGCTCGTCCAGCCTATGGCTAAAATAGAAACTTGTTTGCTGTTATCTAAATACAGTAGCCTGTAATTCAGGTCTAGGGTTATGAAATATTTGAAGCCTCGTGTAAATAAAAGAAAATACAAATAAAATTTCCTCAATCATTTACTTGTCAAAAAATCAAATTGGGGGGAGAGGAGAAATTCAGGGAATTTATTGTGGGTAGAAAATAACCAAAGAAAATAGGGTATAAATATCTGTCTGTCAGTTGTCACCTGCGATTCAGCTTATGTCAGACCAATATTTTGATATTAATAGGTTTTCTGAACCTAATGCTGCTAGTAATTTTGCCATGTTTATTGAAAGAATATCCTAGCCAGGTTGTGCAACACCTACAAACAGGAGTTTTTCATGAATGTTAGAAATAATTACTATACACAATCTTAATGTGGTTTCCCATCATTGCCCCTTAAATTACCAACAGCACCACTTTTTGAAACAAGATCTCTGACCTGCATTCTGATCCATTTTGATCCAGTTCAGCAAAGAAGACTTGACCCAAGCCTCAGCTATGTGGCTATAGAGATATCATATATCCTAGGTCATAATGTCTAGGTGAGGTCATGGAAGACTTGAAATTAAAGTGACCTAAACTTGAGGCAATAAACATGCATAACATACAGGCAATCATAGTCATATGGAAATGTGGTCATCATAATCAGAAATAATATAATTTGGGATTCTCCATTGCCAGCTGACATTTTAAGACATGAACAGTTCTGTGATTCGTAATAGTTGTTGGATGGATACAATAAAGGCTCTGCTTTAGAAGGGCTTGAAGGAAAGGAAACTTTCACAAAAATACAGTAAAGAAGAATCAAGAGTTAGATTATCTGCTCTCTCAGCAACAACATGGACTTTTTACATTTTTTGGAGGAAGAGGAGGATGAAGAAGGTGAGATTGTAGTAAATGGGCTGTTCAATTAAAAAAAAATAAACATACCCCAAAGAATGCCATTCAACTTTTACCAAATGTCATAATTATGCACTGTTGCCTCTGTATATATGTGAGATCCAAAAAGGGGAGATGGACATTGATGTCTTTGTCTGAGTGTAAAATAGGCCAGTAGCCAATATGTATAAATGCAGAAATGAAGAAAACTGCCAGTGCATTTATTTTCAGCATGAAATAAAAAACTAATTAGATTAGTTTACATTTACTATAGTAAAAAAAATGTGAACAGTAGCATCTTGATTGAGCAGCTAATAATAAAAAGCTTATCCCCAGGCCCCAAAGAATAAAACAATACTTATCACAAATGGAATGATACCTGCTGCAGGAATGGGATATTAGGGCACGTGAGCTCCTTACAAGTTGCACTGCTGGAATTCAGCTACACAATAATTAGCATTTGTTTTAAAAATTAACTGATAAACAAAATATATATGGTAAACTTCCTATGAATCTTCTTATAGTATTAATCCTTTCCTTCCTTGCCAATTTCTTCCCCTATAAGAAAAATGTAGTTTGTGACTGCAAAGCATTAGCTTCTTTCTGAACTAACAAAAGGTTTGTGTGTCCTGAATCCAGGGGCTTTAAGAAACAGCCTGTATAACAAATATTGCCTATCTTCAAAGTTTATCTAAAATCTAAAGCCTCTCAAATCTTGGCTACAAAAATCTGGATAACCATTAGATATCAAGAAAGAGTTGGAGTTTTATGTATCAATTAGAAATCTTGACTACTTTGAATAGTAGTAATAATGCTTGTTATTCACAAATTACCATGCCATAATAGGCAAAGACAAGAGCTGTTGGACAGTTTCCTGTTCAATATTGAGAACTCATCCAGGGAAACAAGAGAGTTCTGTCAATGGCTATGATCAGCTTTCTCTTTTTTCACATATATCTATAGCTGTGGATCTCATGTCAGTTTTCAATATTAAGTAACATTTAGAGAGGCCCCCAAAGGTTCAAAGCAGTAATCCAGTGAGTGGAAGGAAGAGACACATTTCCTGCATACCCACCCCGCAAAAATAGCTGAAAAATCAGAACACAAATATCAATAACAATATTGCTTGAGGCCCTTGTATGATTTTGACTTTTTCAAAAGAAGCTTTCTGCTTCTATTTAGTTGTACAATAAACTATGAACTGGGAGTGAGAGAAGTGGTATTGGGTCTAATGGCATCTAAAATGTTGTTTCCAGTCTTTGCTCACACTGGTATTCAAACCATTTCACTTCATTGAAGGAGAACCCAGCATTCTAATTGTTTTCCAATTATTATAGGAGCTTACTATTTAGGGTCTTCCAGTTAATGGCAGGAAAGGAACACTAGGCATAATTTTAGGCGAAAGATCAATAAATGATGGAGAATATAACTTCGATAATAGAAGCAAATAACTGGAAAAAAAGAAGATTTTTTAATCTTAGCATGATGTCTTGAAACTAGAAATGGCATCCTTTTGAGCTAGCACTACAGTGTTGTGGGGGGACAACTTCAAATGTCTGTGGTTATCTCTTCTGACTCTGACCATAGACAACATCCATTGTAACAGATTTTTTATTATTGTTACGTACAACTGGGCAAAGAAACTCAAAACCACAGGGAAAAAATGAACAACTGTCGAAGGGTCTCTGAAGTTCATGAATAGATTCACTGATGAACATTCTGGGTTTTCTGGACAGAAATGCTGTGTATTCAATATCTCGAGAATCTTCCGTTTATACAGAAAGTAATTAATCTGATTGCAGGTAGTGAGATATCAGAAAGCAGCACCTATGCAGAGACATTGTCAGCTGCTCATGCCTCTGAGGTAGCAGAAGAGAAGAGGGAAGACAGTTCCGACACAGACCTTTCGATTGAAGGTGACTCTTCTGTCTTTCATATGAACATTCCCTACCTCCCATCATATGAGAGTTCCCCAAAGAGATCACCTTAACATAGGGCTTCTGTTGTTTACTTAAAGAGATTGTTTGTATTGTAGTTCACCCGCCCCAAAAAAAGATATAGATAGGTCGTAAAGTAGTCTTGTCAACATCATTAGATAGGATCCACCTAATCAAAATGAATCCATAAATCTGGAATTGATTTGAAACAATGAAACTCTAACAGCACTGCATTACTTCATTGCACATAATTAGAGAGCCAGTTTGGCCTAGTAATTAAGGCATAGGCTAGAAAGCAGAAGGTTGTGAGTTCCAGTCCTACCTTAGCTGTGAAAGCCAGCTGGGTGACCTTGGGACAACTCATCACACCTCACAGAGTTGTTGATGGAAAATAGGAGCAGGAAGGTGTGTACAAGGAGGAGTTTTTAATGTACTTGCATGCACAGATATGTCAAGGATCACCAATTCACTTCTCTTTGATAATTGTTCTGTGAAGCCTTTGACAGGGCTTCATTTGTTTTCTCTGTATTGAACTAGAGTATGCATTATCAGGGGATGTGGTGGCTCAGTGGCTAAGACGCTGAGCTTGTCAATCAGAAAGGTTGACAGTTCGGCGGTTTGAATCCCCAGTGCCGCATAACAGAGTGAGCTCCCGTTACCCGCCCCAGCTTTTGCCAACCTAGAAGTTTGAAAGCATGTAAAAAATGCAAGTAGAAAAATAGGGACCGCCTTGGTGGGAAGATAACAGTGCTCCGTGCACCTTTGGGGTTTAGTCATGCTGGCCACATGACCATGGAATTGTCATCAGACAGCACTGGCTCTTCGGCTTAGAAACGGAGATGTGCACTGCCCCCTAGAGTCGAGAGCATGTATGTGCAAGGGAAACCTTTACATTTACCTTTATGCATTATCATCTATGTACAGTACTGTATCCTTTGCAGATGCTGAGCGCTTATTTACAACTATAAAGGGTGCAGACCTGTATAGAGAGGCATGCAAACTGGTGGGAGTGATTCCTGTCTCATACTTCATCCGGAACATGGATGAGCCTGTTATGAATCTGAACCATCATGGTCTTGGACCAAAGGGAACCAAAGCCATTGCTATTGCTCTGGTTGTAAGTATTTTTACCTGATACTATTGCATTTCAACACACTTTTCCCAGTTTGGGAAAGAAGAATTAAAGGGTCACCCTTTAATACTGATACAGTAATTTAAATACATAGTAAAACTGGCAATTTCCATGAACCTTCTTCCTCCCTTCCACCTTTTAAGCATTTTAACTATAATTGAGTTTAACATCGACCAACTAGAATACCAGACCCTTTACGTGAAGTCATTAAAACACCAACTAGTGGTATAGAGATGACGATCTGCAAGAGATGTGAACGATTGACATACTAGCCTTAATGTCTGGTACATAGACTGTAAAAAAAAGGCTGAGTTAAAGAAATGTATTTAGATATCCAACATTATTAGCTAAAGCCTTTCACTGTGAATATATTAAGTGTGATCTATGAGACTGCCCTTCTAATTCTCTAGAAGCTGCTTATGGTTCCAAAATATAGCAGCTTGAATTGTTACGGGCACTTTTTGTTTTGTCCATAATTTACATTATTTGTAAATTAATGTTATTAAAAGTCTGCATTTTTTTCTTTTTGAATTCTTCATTCTGTAGTCCAACACAACAATCACTCACCTGGAGTTAGAGGATAACTGGATTCTGGCTGAAGGAACTACATACTTAGTACAGATGTTGCGAGAGAACTGCTACATCCAAGAGATGGTATTCTGTGTTTCATTCATAGGACATCAAAGGAAACTCTTGTGCTGCATTGTTGAATTATGCTTGGCTAATATGCCAGGCTATTTCATGATTTTCTGAATAGGCTATGAGCTTCATAATCTTTAGTTATTTGACCCTGCTATATCTTTATCAAAGGTGAACGTCCTAGTGTCGCATGCAGTCCCCAAAGCCTGAGTGTTGTCCTCATGAAAATTCAAAAATTGCTATTAAACTTGAATGTTTAATGGGACAATAGGAACTAATGGAATCCTGAACAACTGTATTTCATTCTAAAATATTTGTTGTAGAAGTTACAAGTTCAGTACCATTACGGTCATTATATTCTTATTTCCCAATAAAAGTTATATATATTTTGAAAGTTATGAACTTAGTAATCAATCCGCTCCCCCCCCCATTGTCTACAATTTACTCTCCTTATATGAAGAAGGGTAAATAAACAGGCCCAGTGATTATATTGACAACATTACTAGAAAGTCTTCTTAGTCTCTCAGATTCATCACTTTGCTTTTTCAGAATTCAGCAGAAAATAAAGGGTACAGAATGGTTGCTGAATAGTTTGAAGCCTTCTTGGGTGGGTAGGTGGGTGACTGACAAATTATGCATTGATAAAATTGGCCCAGTTCCACTTGCTTCCAGGTGTAGACTCTAGAAAATGGTCTTCAGTACAATAATAAAGATACACTCAATGGTTATAGGCATTAGCATGTACTGTACTTTATCTTTTGGAAAGTCATGTGAAGTACAGGAAAAATTGATGAAATGATTTTGTTTGCCTACTTTTATTTTGTACAATATTTCCATATATACTAAACTTAAATGTTTAAAGGGACAGTAGGAACCAATGGAATCCTGAACAACTGTATTTCATTCTAAAATATATTGAAGATTCCAACAAGCTACTAACCAGAAAAAAGTATTCATTGGTAGATATGAATATCTATCTGCAAATGAATATATTATTTATAAAAATTAAGTGTGTAAATGTGTTTGTGGATGCACAAAGAAACATCAGTGTAATGGATTAATTGGGGGAAGGCTTTGTTATCCCTGTTATCTATTAAATTGCAAATTACATCACTTGCAACAATTATGCCATTTGTGTATGACATCATTACATAAAAGATTTAAATAGTACGAAGTAAATGCAAATTTAATTACCTGGCCTAGATTACTTTGGGTACAATCAACTGAACTATTAAGTCTACATGGAAATTTGATCAACTCTGAGTTTTAAGCCATTTAGTTGAAACCTGGGCAATCAGGTTTCACAAAGGTTTGTTCTTCTTCAAGTGTTCATTGACATGTGAATATCAAGATGTCTCTCCAACCCTTTTGTTCTCATGTTGATGGGGAAAACTTGAGAAAGTGCATTTTTGTGGCTGATTCCTCTTTTTTAAAATCTCTGTCTTTTGGTAGCCTTCACTCAAAGTTTTGGATTGCAATGACATGGCATTTGGCTAAATGCAGGAACATCAAACTGTGTGTAAACACAGACATTTGAAAATGAAAACATTTGGAGAAGAGTAAAATCTTGCTAGTTAAATTCTGACTGACATACCAGTCAGTCTGTATAACATGGACTGTCATTCTGTAGGAATTCACAAATATCTAGTTGCACAAATACTGCAGAGTGCATCGATTTCATCTTTCAACTCTTCTCTGTAAGTTTTTCTTCTTCTTTTCAGAATATTTCCTATAATCACCTCAACAAAGATGGAGCTGAAGCTATCTGCAGGATGTTTTACCATAATATTTCTAACATCCGGTCCATTCGACTTGCAGGTAGGTTTCTTCAGGAAAGGCAGAATGATGCAACAGAGCAATGTTCAGGTATAAGCTTTACAGACTACGGCATTGCTCTTAGAAAGATCTATTGAAAAATCCAAGGACTTTGGCTGGCAGGAATGGGGCGATATACTGAATAATGATTTCCCCTACACCTGTACCTTTGGGCCCTGTAAATCACAGGGGAGAAACTTGTGATTCTTCATACGATGCTGCATAGTAAGTGCCAATATACACCTCCTCCCTGAGCACACAAGTTGAAACTCCAACTGTAGTTTAGGATCACAATCCCCACCCTGGGCATATAAATCCAAATATGAGTAACTTCCTATGTTATCAAGAGGATGAAAAAAGTCTTAGCTGAAATTTTTATAGTATCTCAAAGCTCCAATATTGATAACCTTTTGTTATTGTTGTCACTCAATAAGCTTTTTATCTCTCTATATAATAAAGCTTTTTTTAAAATTTTGTTGATGTATTCCTACTACCCACTTTGATAGTTCTCATTTTTACAGGCTAACAGTTTGAAGCCCTGTTGGAATTAATTGCTTCCTAATTTTAGATAATACCCACTTCTTGAATTATTAAGTCAAATGGTCTTCTTTTCCAAGATAAAGACCATTTCTATTTTTTTAAAGATGAAATTGAGTTTTACATTCATCATATTAGCATATTAGATGAGATCTGTGTACCATGCATGAATTGTACTTTTGCAAATGGGAAAAAACAACTAAGCAATTGTCTTACATAAAAAAGCCCTCCAACTTTTTAGCAACTTTTTCTTTGTCTTTAGGAAATGATTTTAGAGATGAGGCAGCACCTTATTTTTCTGAATCCTTAATTGTGAGTATCTTTCTAAAGGGGACGAGTAAGCATCTGGAATAAAAAAGGAAGCATTTAAGTATAAAAATAAGAAAAATTATAAAAAGAATCCCCCAAACTAGCTGGAGCTTTTAAAGCAAGCTTCTTAAGCTTTAGATGTGCTCTTCTGGTCTCTGGCACCCACATTCGTGCTGGCCAGCTGGTCTTCAAGCACACATGCACGCCATAAACCGGAAGATCAGGTGGCCAGTGCACATGTGTGCACCGGAAATTAGAAGTTCCGCTTCCCGGCATGTGCATGCAAACTGGGTGGCTGCTCTCTGGTTTCTGGTGCTCCAGCATGCGCTCCTGTTTTGGCACTCGGTGTTGAAAAAGTTTGCCAACACTGGTATTGGGTTTCCTGCCTAAGCAAAGGGTTGGACTAGAAGACCTCCAAGGTCACTTCCAACTCTGTTACTCTATTCTATAAATACAAAAATAGTATATCTGAGATGGTATTAGGTCAACATGGTATTCCATGTATATATTTTAAGGTAGATGGATGCATATATAACACTACTTTGGAAACATTATTATTGACAGTTTGGAAAACTAAAGGCAAAGGTTCCCCTTGCACATACGTGCTAGTTGTTCCCGCCTCTAGGGGGTGTTGCTCATCTCCGTTTCTAAGCCGAAGAGCCAGCTCTGTCTGATGATGATTTCATGGTCATGTGGCCAGCATGACTAAATGGCAGAGGCGCACAGAGCGCTGTTACCTTCCCATCGAGGTGATCCCTATTTTTCTACTTGCATTTTTTACATGCTTTCGAACTGCTAGGTTGGCAGAAGTTGGGGCAGGTAACAGGAGCTTACTCCGTTACATGGCATTAGGGATTCAAACCGCCGAACTGCCAACCTTTCTGATGGACAAGCTCAGCATGTTAGCCACTGAGCTACCATGCCCCCTCTTGGAAAAGTAGAGTGTCACATATCACAAACAAACATTTGCAAAAAGGTGACTCTTATTTTAGGGCAACTGCTTAATAGAAGACAACAATTGAGTCTATAGGTCTCTGCACCAATCTTTCTACAGGCTAATTACAGAGTGATAGAGCTGGACCTCAGTTACAATGAGTTTGCTGAGAAAGCTGGAGAGCTATTTGGACAGGTGCTAGGTAAGTTTTGTTTCCCAGCTTAAGGGAGGAGATATGCCAAATAGTAATATTAATGAGTCCAATATCAAGACCATCAAGGACTCCAGAGTAGTATTCATATTTCACAAGCTGTAGACATCTGGAAACAATCCAAAACCCACAGCTGCTTTCGATAATGACATGGACAGCATATACGTTTAATAAAAAAAATCTTGCAAAAGTGCCCACATGGCATATATAAGTGTTTGTGCATCTTTTATTCAGCCAACAATGAATCGCTGGAGATTCTGAATCTGAGCTGGAATCATCTGCGGCTGAAGGGTGCTATGGCCCTGAGTTCTGGTCTCAAGGTGAGAATCTGCTTTAAGTGTCTTGAAGGCCTTGGGTAAGATATTAAAACAGGGGTCTCCAATCTTGGCAACTTGAAGACTTGTGGACTTCAACTCCCAG
>JANHFJ010005418.1:21890-32208 GCA_032468195.1 Cerberus rynchops
GGCCAGAGAGGAAGGAGGAGAATCACCGTAGCACAATGCCTCCAACTCCTAACCCCTCCAGCCGCCACAACAGGATACCGTGGACTCTTTAACAAGGCAGTTGACACTGACAAGTTTAGCTTTTGCATTGAGTACCAAAAAATAACAAGTACCAGGATTAAATTTTCACATCAAAATGTATTGAGTACCTAATTCAATGAGTTTCAAAGCAGTTAAGTATCAAGGTACCACTGTATTTGGGAAGCCAGTTAATTAAAAAAAATCACCTTTGCTGCTTTGAATTGGGAGAAGTGTAATTATCCATCGAAGGTGAAATCTGCCCCCACATTTCTGGCCTTCCAGAAGACCCTAAAAACCTGGCTCTGCTGCTTGGCCTGGAGCCTAGATAGGGATCCAGTACATTAAGGGTGATTGACAGGACAGAGAATATTCTAATTTTCAGGCTGCCTATCATCTGTGTTTTTAATTTTTAAATTTTAATTCTATTGTAATTGTTTTTATACTTTTTAACTTTTATTATATTGTAAACTCTCCAGACTTGCTGAATTAGTGACATGAGTGACATACAAAACCAATAAATAAACAAATTGGTAATATTTTTCATTACGTATGGCTAAGGGTTTCCTTCTTTGAATTAATCAAATGCACTAGTGTACTGAAAGTTATACACTATACTTAGTAAGTATAATTGTTAAGATTTTCAGATGGCTAATGCAAGTATTTACTAATATTAGCTTAATAGTATTCCATCTGTAGTAACTGAAAGTTCTTAACTAGTTGGCACATTGCCTTAGAGTCCTTTAAAAAGAAAGTCCTCGGTAATGAAATATTTTGCTTACAGAAGCAAGATGACTTGTCATCAAGGGCATTAATTTTTAAATTTACAGTCTTCCTTGTCATATGGATCACCTGAGCTGCTTTCTCAAATTTTATTGGTATGAAATCACTTCAAATTTAAAGTAAGTTAAATCTGCCTTATGGAGTCATACTTTGATAGCCCAGAGTTGCTTAATAGTGAGATGGATGGCATATACATTTAATAAATAAATAAATAAATAAATAAATAAATAAATAAATAAATAAATAAATGAATGAATGAATGAATAAATAAATAAATAAATAAATAAATAAATAAATAAATAAATAAATAAATAAATAAATAAATAAATAAATAAATAAATAGTGAAACATTTATATCTGAGATGGTGCAACTGAAAAACTGCAAAAGAAAAAGTAAAAAAGAAACAGCTTCATGATAACAATGTTAAGCCTGATAGTGTGCCTGTTATTTAATATGTTTACAGTTGTGAGACTGGATGATGGTATCATTTAGTACGGGTCCCCAACCCCCGGTCCATGGACCAGCACTGGTCTGTGGTATCAGTGGTGAAATTCAATCGGTTTTACTACTGGTTCAGTGTACACATGCGTGGCAACTAAAACTGAAGTTTTTCCATTCCGGAGGCAGCCCAAATGATTAGGAAGTCTGCAGAGAGCTGCAAAACAGCTGTTCTGGGCTATTTAGGTAAGTAAAATAGAAAAAAATGCTAAGGAGATAGAGGATAAGAAAGGACAGGAGTGGGTGGGCAGGGCCAGACTTGAACACCGCTACCAGTTCAATACAACTGGTTCATCCAGGCTGAATTTCACCACTGTGTGGTATGCCAGCAAACAAGCAAAGCCCCATCTGTGGGACGCAGGGAATACATAAAACTATGCCCACTCTGGTCCACAGAAAAACCCTCTCCACATAATTGATTTCTGGTGCATAAAAGGTTGGGACCACTAATTTAGAGGGTTCAGTAGACTCTGTATACCTATTAAGGCAAAAAACTGTGCACAGTGGATGGAGGGTTGTGGCATGAAAATATTGTTGGCCGCAGCCCAAGTCTTATCCCTTGGGCTAATCCCATTGATTGACTGACTTCTATTGTGGACCTTTCAAGTATCCTAGGGGGATAAAATCTTTCTTCTGATCTATACCAAGGTTAGATGTTTTATTACTTGACTTAACCCAGATTTCTGTTCTTCATCTACAGTTTTAATGTACTTTGTCTATGCGTGTGCCAACGCACTTGCCTTGAAGTCGGTCTTGCTGTTTTCTTGGAAATATTTTTGGCTTCCCATTGCCTTCTTCCTGCAGCTGAGACTAACTAGCTCAAGGTCATCCAGATGGCTTTGTGCCTAAAGCAGGAGTGCAACTCCTTGTTTCCCGGATCCTAGACTGATACCTTCATCTACTACTCTAAATTGGCTACCTACTCTCTAGCCATCAAAATATACCAAAGTTGTCAAAGTTGTATACTTAGCTGGACATCTCTTTTCTCTTTATCTCTTTTATCGGCATTCATTTCTGGGAGAAAGCTCAGTGTTCTCAATATACTCAAGCAGCTATTTAATTCTCAATTTAGGATTTGCACAGATAAACAAACCATTATTGTGGACTGTTGTTATTCACAGGTCATTCCATTCCAACCCACAACCTAGGATAATTAGTCCAATGGAGCTGAGAGTTTATGTTCCAAGAAATTGACAAAAATAATGTTTCAAAGCTTGGTATCTGTGTAGCAAGAAAAGTATGACTGGATAGACTGACAGAAACGAGGGAAGAAGCATTGAGGTTGGTTAGTATATTATGTAGAGGGCAAGCTACTGTATATAAACAGGGAGAAAATCCCAGACTCACTAGCATAGAAGATAGTACTACTCCTAGACTAGTGCTAGTAGGGTAATGAAATCTTTGCAAGCAAACAACCAAACTCAAGAGACCACCAAAGAACTCACAATTCAATCCTGTGAGGCATATATTCTCTAGTACTGGAAATACTTTTTAAAAAACTTAGCTCATGTAATAATATACATTTTGGAGCAGCATATCCAATTTAAGAATATGTTTCAAAGTGTTAGTATGTATTATTACGGTATAAGCAATGACTGCATACCAAAATGTTCTCAGAACTTGATTTCTTGATTTTTTAAAACACTCTTGTTATTGTGAGTATGTTTGTGTATGTTTGTGATATGTGAGAGAGCTGTGCAAAAGGCCATTTTATAAGTAAGGATTGTGTAGTTTAAGGATCTAAATATTTATAGACAGGGAGAACAGGAGAAGGGAGCAGATTGACAGCAATGGGTTTATAATGTTAGATTGTCTCCCAAAGGCAAAAATGTGGGCAAACTTTTGTACTATTTAAATTCATTTTTTCAATAGTAATATGAAACTATTCTTCCAAAGAAGCTTTCTTCACATTCCAAATCACTCTTGCACTAAAAGGATATAGGCATGTACCAATAAAGGGGAATATTGTAGTTTAGAGTTGAAATGAGGGTTCTTTAGTGCTGTCTGATAGTGCTGTTGGTTGTTTTTTTGCAGATGTTTCATTACTCAAAACTAGGTGTAACCAGCACTGATGTTACCTAATTTGGGTAATGAAATGTCTGCAACAAAACATTCCAGCTCAGAGAGCACCAAGGACTCCTCATATGTGCATGCATTTAAATATACATATATCTTACTGTTCTTGCAAATATTTCATCACATAACTGCTGAGCTTGCAATCTGGGGTAAAATTCCATGAAAATAATATGCATGTGCTTCCACTTTTGTGGAAAAGGACACACAGAAAGTAACCAGCTATACTTGATGAAATCCCTCTTCCCCATAGATGGGGATTTTAAAGATTAAAGAGCCAGCAGTTTAGAGCAGGCATTTTATTTCTCTTGTAAGATCTGCTACGCAAAACTACAGTTTTGACTGGGGATGAAATGTGTGGCACATTAAAAAACAACTTGTTCTTATTTTAATTACCAGAAAACTGTTTTGATAACAAGGTTGGATTTAAAGCAGCAATTTTAGCAAGGAAAGTCAATACCTATTCCTTCCGCTGCTGATGTGGGGATACAAACCAGAATCTAGAAGGCAGAATTTGAAAGAATAAGTTACCAGGATATCTTGTCTAACCTGGAAGATATGAAGATTCATTGGCTCTATTAATCTTAATTCTCTGAAGGTTTTTTTAATGAATCTTTTTTCAATGTATATAGTAAGATATCATTCATGTTTGTTATAATTTAGTTCTTTATCTCTTTGTCATTCAGTTTAGTTTCTCTTCTTAGTTCTTATTCAAGTTGAGACATAATATAATTAGTTGATGGGAGTTAGTATATCTAACTATATTCCTGAAAGGAGAAAAAAATAAAAATAGTGTGAGAAAAAATGCAGCAATTCATAGATATAGATATAGATATTTCTTCCATGCTGAGAAAACGAAAGCTACTTCTTTCTTTTACTTTTGCTTTCAACCGGACATTTTTACAAGGGGGCACAAGTAGCATAGATTCTACATCTTACCTACTATTTTATCTCCATGAAGGGGAAAAATGATACCTGTGTAACTTCTGTGTGTCACAATGTTTTTAAATATGTGGAACAAGAAGCAGAGATAGATCAACTGAATATGGAAGCATTGTTTTAAACAATTACATTCCGAATCCTAATATGATTTTTATAGAGATTTACCATAATGCTTCATAAATCCTTATTCCACAGCTTTGTGGGAAATATCTCTTATTGGTTAAAAGGTCTAGCAATGTTTTTATTTAATTTCTTAGAAGTATTTAATCTCTTAGAAATGAAAATAAAACTATCAGTTTATATATCAAAGTGCAAGAAATTAGCATGGTACTATCATATAAGATTCTGAAATTAGTGGAGATTAGGGATGAGGTGCTAAAGTAAAAATTAGCAGTCCTGAAACTAAAAAGAGAATTGTTATTAAACCAAACAAATTGCCTTACAAGGCTACCAAGAATTTGCCTATGAGGAAGAAGCAAAAAGGCTAGCTTTGCTCTCTGAAATTGAGTTAATGAATATGGTATCAGTGCTAGAAATCCTAAATTTCAACTGTATGTATACTAACTGGCATAAAAAAATATTTCTTCTGTATCAAGTAGCTTTAAACATTGTACTGGTTAAAGAATTGCATTTGTCTGCAATTCTCTTTGATTCACTTATAAATTCTCTATTTATAAGACTTGCTTATAAATAAGCACTTACAATATTACACTGATTTTCAGATAGTTTTAGAAAGTTCTATTCTTTCTGCTTATCCTCAATATTTGAAATTTTATTACAGTGTACACCACTGTTGTTTAAATGATCAGCATTTGGGAATTAAAATATAACATTAATAAAAAATTAATATACTGTACACTTTAAACAATTAATCAAACATCAAATCCAATGATTATTTCTCCATAAAATATATTTATTAGGCCTGGAAAATTATTTGTACTTGAAACCAGTGATGCTAATACTGCAATTTCTACTTTTACTTTATTTATATATTTCTTAACAACTCAATTTTTACCTTCGATTCTGATGAGAGATAACTCTTGAAATAAGTGTCACTGGTTTTTAAGAAACAGAAACAGCAATAGGTATAGGTCAGATGGTTTTATTTATAGAGTAGTACTATATAATATTTATTAATAAAGTAGTTTAAATCCAAAATAATAACTAAAATTAAACAGTGCATTTAAAATCTACAAAAACTGTAAGAACATGGAAAGACTCTGAGGAATTTTTGTGGTAAACTAATTATGAATCCCTCTGTTAATAAAATTAACATGTAAGGTTTATATTGCATTTTAGAATGTTTTAAGTATTTCTGATATATGATGTTGTGCACACAAAAATCCCGTACCGAACATTACCATACTCCAGATGAGAGAACAGCCTGACAGAGCTGAGAATGATTTTATTAAATCTATCTAGTGAATACTTTATAAAAGCAAAATTCAAACAAGGATATGTTAATGTATAACATCTTTGGTGATAATAGCACAATATACTTTTTCTCCCTATCTCTATTTTAAGAGGGAAATACAATTGCCGAGATATAAAACATTCATTATTGGGATGGATTCTCCAGCTTCTGTCTCTTTCAAGATTTAGTCCCAAACATCCTGAAAGATTTGGGAAATCTTTGGAAGAAATGAAAGAATGAAAAAGAAGAGAACGTGAGGATTTTTTAATAGTATATGCTGGTTATAGTTCTATATGTAGCTTTTTTATTTAGCAATAAGCCCCACATGCTTAGTAGAGTTTGGATTCAAAGCTCTAGGATATTGTTCTTTGTCATTATTGTTCTTCTATAATATTTTTATCTAACAAATTCTGATTTGAGCACCTGACAATTTCAATATTCACACACAAATATCCTACTCTTCATTTTTGAACTTGCTAGTTTTATTTTGCAACTAATTTTCTGCCATAGAAAACTTTGTTCTGTAGGAAGTATGTCATGTGCAGAGATAATTTAACTATTATATTACAGTCTGCCTTATTTATAAGTCTAACCTTGATGACAAGAAAGCAAAATAAAAAAAGTGGTTCAGCCAGAACTAGGCAACATGTTGGAATTCTATATACTGTTGAAATATAATGCTTTGTGAAAAGCTAACTAACTTCAATTTTAAACTAGATGGAACCTAGTTTGTGCAGTTATTAATATGTAAGTACTGAGATTTAAAATTTATTCATTTTCATTAGACTTGAAAATTGCTAAATATTTGAGGGGGGAAATTCACAAATAGGAATGTGAAGTACTTGAAGTACTCAAGTACTCTCTCAGAAGCATGTCTTATCAATAGTATCCCATCCAACTTTGGAATAAAAATGGTACTACAAATAATACTGTGTTATTTTGGGGGGCACTAAGCACAATTATTCTTTCTCTCTCAAGACTTCAGATTTAAATTTTAATTCTTTGTAGGGATTCTGCAAGATAGTATTCTAATTGATTTTATTTTTACTGTTTTTAATTCATGCCTTTTTAAATGGGACATGTTGTTAGAAAGGCAAACCTTTTAAAGTTCATTGTTAGTTTGATGGATGGATGGGTAAACAGCATATTAGGAATAATACTAGGGCTATTATTATCTAATAGGGCACCTTTGTGCAAATTAGAAAAAGTTGTCCCTGGAATGGTGGAGATTGGAAGAGTGTGGGCCATTGTGTCTGCTATGCTGTTCACTGAGTAAGAAATGTCCTCACAGGCTAGAAGAAGGCAACATCTACTTATTGAGCCACCCAAACATGCATTGTTGCCTTTTGTTGTTGTTGTTGTTGTTGTTGTTGTTGTTTTTCCCAGAAATGAAAGCATCAGTGATTCCCTAAGCTTTGTTGGTACTCCAGTCGGACATGAAACTCTTGTGCAATGGACAATCTGAATAAATATACCAAATGTTACTTAGGATTACTATCTATGGGTTATAAACATGTTGATGAGAGCAAAGGGATAACAGCATATTTTCCCCACACTGTTGTCTAGAGGTTATCCAAATTTCATCAGTAAAATTTGGTAGCATCAGACTTCCCTTCTTGCCATTAAACCAAAAAAAAATACCAATAATTAAACAAGTCTAAACAATATTATTTATGAGAAGCAAGGTAACAATTTGATGAACATTCTTTTTCAAAGAAGACACCAATATTTCACCAATTTGTGATTGGATCAGTTTACCCTCTCTCAGTTCTATTGGATCCTTCCCCTTCCTCTTAGTTTCACAGACTATGTTTTCCTTTTCTTAATTAATTTAATACTCTTCAGTATTAAATACATGTATTGCTAAAGTTACGAACATTTCTTGGCACATTTTGACCAGTCTGGCAAATGTAACCAAAATTCAGTTTTATTCCAAAACATGAACATGCTATTCTGTACAAATCAGATATCTAATTTAGTCATTATCTTGCAATCCCACATCCCACCAATTGGCAAGCACATTCAGTGTATTGGCACATATTCAGGGTACATTAGCTTCCCATAAAATAATTTTCATATTTTGGAAGAAAATGTGTTGTGTTTTTTCTTCTATATATTTATCAGAACCAGGATGATTTAAACCTATTTAGTTGTTTTATTTAGAGATTATCTGGTAGCATATCAATATTATCATTAGTGGTAACTCACTATTTCACACCTTCAATTACGGCTATTTATGCCAACTGTTGATGGAATGCTTGGCATTAGTAATCAATATTTTCAATATTTTGAAATATTGAATATCAATATTTCAAGTCTTTTTTCCTTTTATTATTATTTATTATCCAAGAACCGAAAAGCCTTCTAAGTGTACCATGTACACACACACACACACACACACACACACACACACACACACACACACACACACTAATTCTTGAAAATAATAAAACAGCATTACTAAGACATATAGGTTATTGTTGTTTTTAAAGATGACGGTATTAATACTGAGAGAATATTGAATGTGTTATTTGCTTTGGCTTCTTTTTTAAGTTTATATTTCCAAACATAAGGCATTTTGCTCCTCAATTTTGTTGTATTCTTCCTGGCAGATTTTCTTTCTTCAAAGATTTAATGACATAAGATATGTCATCTGTCATGCTTTTTACAGGAGTAGCAAGATTTAGTCTGTTTGTAACAATCTTCTTACAGTTTAAATACTTACCAAATTTATTATTGTGAATGCATCAGATATACTGATTAAAGTGCTGAGAAGGTAATACATACATACAGTACATATATATTATGATTGGGGCAGAGAAAGGAAGGGAAAATGTGTATAAAAAGTGAGAATATGAATAACTACAAAAAAATAACTATAGTTGCATGTGATCTAAAGATTCTTGCACTGATTTTTTTAAATAATATGATAAGAAGCCTGAGTCTTTGATTAATTTCTGAAAAATGTTATTAAATATTTTAGTGAATTCTAACTCAACAAGTCAACCACTTTTTTTTTCAGCAATGAACACCTTGAAATCAATGACAGATAATAGGGAGGAATTAAAATGCCCACACACACTCTTTATTGCAAATTACTATTTCAACTGTCAAATCTATAGCTATGAATTCTTTTACATACAGTCTGAAGACCATAGTGGATCATTGCTGACATGCCACATTGGAAAATGAGGTAATACAGTAGTCTTCATTTACCGCCCACAATTGGACTAGTGACTCTATTGCTAAGCAACATAGTTGCAAGGAGGGAAAAATCATGTGACCACATCTTACTTACAATAGCAGCTTATCAATACCAGCTGCAATCAGTAAATGAATCATTGCAGTTTAAGGGTGACATCATGTGACCACAACTTGTAACTTCTCCTGTCTTCCCCATTGGTTTTGCTCGTTGACTGAGAAGATCAGAAATGATGATCACACCACTGTGGGATGCTGCAGTTGTTGTAAATCCATGCTGATTGCCAAAGCACCTGACTTGCAGTAATGTAATCATAAAGATAATAATTTTAAGCAGTCATTGAACTAATCAAGGATTACCTTTTTTCCTCAAGACATGGAAACATCGATATTTTTCTTTCCAATTTCAAATATTAAAAAGGAATGCTGTCGTTACCCTGCTAAATCTTGGGGCACTTAGAGCATCTCCAACTGTTTGTGATTCATCTTCAAGCTAACTATCATTGAAGAATGTTGAAATATATCTGCTGTATCAGAGCAAGAATCCACTTAGTCCAGCGCTTTATTTTTTATATTATGAAGCTGCTCTTATGAAGAACAGCTAAAAAGAATTGGATGAAAAATGTAACCAGCCTAGATGATCTGTTTAGAAGCAGGGCATACAGAAAATGCTTTCCCTCTGTTGTTTGTGCCCTTTGTGTTGAAAAAGTGCTGAACAGCTGAGTTTCCTGTCCTTGAATAAACTGCCCTTTCACAATTTCCCTGCGTGGCAGGGATTTCAATTTCCACTCCCTAGTCTTTTAGAAAGTGAATTGTTTTTATGGCTACTAATCTCAATATCTAGAGAGCAATGCAGATGTATTAGGATGCTAGGTGGAGCAAGCAATGGGTTATTACAGGTAGTTGAGGCAAGTCTTCTACCAGTAGGAAAACAAAATGTCAAAAACTCTACTGTGCTTAAAAAAAAAGATAAAATGTTCTGGTCTCTCATAGACACACTAAAAGTGATGCAATTCTTTTCTTTTCTATCATTTGAACAAAGGATAGCTTCAGAGCGGATTCCAAAATGACAGAAAGATCCTTATAGAACTGTGCTTAATTCAAAAGTAAAAATTTATTTACACAACTTATTGTGACATCATATATATACAATATACAATATATATATAGACACAATAACATTGGTTAAATGTTTTTACTGCTGGTATTTTAAAATAATAAATGATATATTTTATATAATATATAAATATATCTATTATATCTATTATATATATATATATATATATATATATATTGGTTAAATGTTTTTACTGCTGGTATTTTAAAAATTCAGGGAGGCCGGTATAGAT
>JANHFJ010005418.1:32308-42568 GCA_032468195.1 Cerberus rynchops
TGCAAAAAGACTCTGAAACTTACACGGGAAAAGACCCGAATAGACCCAGACCTGCATATATATATATATATATATAAAAATAAAATGCAGCTGGTATATGGGTAGGTTTTTGCTTCAAATACACTGTTTCTAAACTTGTATAAATTTCATTCAGCATTCTCCTGGAAAAATACTGTATATTGATCCTCCAGTGCAAGCTGCATCTATACATTCAGCAGGGTGGGTTGAACTTTTGTTTTTGTACAGGTTCAACTAAATATCCTTATGTTAAGTCAAAAGCCAAGATCATCTTCTAGCTTCTTAGTCTTCAGCCTTTAAGAATAAACAGAAAAAAATTTGAAGCCTATCCATTGTTTTATTTCCTGTAACGAAGAATATTGTTGTCAGTTACATATTCTCCAATATTATAGAAATCATAAATATTTTTCCTTTGATGTACATTGTTGAAAGACTATATTGTTTTGAACATTTTGTCTATCTTCAGAAGTAATTATCTGCATGTAGTTGTTGTGGAAGGGTACATGGCGGATATAGTATCTGTATAGATCTAGGTATGTTACTGTACATTCATATTTTCTTGTGTAACTCTACTGCGTATATTTCATCCTAGTGATATTATTGTTAATTTTCAATGGAGGAAGAATAATGCCATGGAACCAGTTCTGCAATATTTGTCTTCATAGATTCAGGGAGGAGATGTGACCCGAAGGTCCTCATGATATTTTAGGGTCATAAACCCATTTCATTTTATTTGATAACAGGCATAGTTTGGAAGAATGATTGGTTTGTTTACTTTGGCACCTTGTTTTCTTTCTATGATTGCTAAACTATGGAAGTGTGAATAAACTGGTTATTTTAAAAATTATATTCCCACAATGCAGTCCAGTGCCTTCATATAAAGTAGCAAAATGGTGTGTGTAAATTCCTGCTTTACCCAGTTGAATCACTACACTTGTAACTTATGGCATTCCCTTATGCTAAAATATATGTTCTACTTCTGCTGCATTACATAGTGATATAATATTGTGAGTATAAAGAGTGCCTGTATTATGCAGCAATTGCATATCAAGAAAACAACAAAAACATCCCATAAAACAAAAGCAGCTCATGTGTAAGCAGCGCTAAAGTGTCAAGGTTTTGCTTTTGTATTTCATGAGCTCTCACACTCTCCTAGGTGTATTGCTAAATTGCCTTTATTGTATGAGGAAGATTGTGAAATCAGTCATGAGTTATTAAATGCTGAGAAGAGCTGAAGGCTGAGAAGAGCTATCAGCCAACTTCAATACATGGTGAATACTAGGCTCCAAGCAATGGCAAGATTAAAACTGTGTTACAACTATAAGTGTTTTTTTTTTTAATCAAGATTTCTGGCTACAGAAGGTTATTTAATTAACAGACATCACTAAACCATATTATTCTCATTTAATTCACAATAGTATATTCCTAAAAACTTTTCTACCAAAGGTGGAAAAATGGAGATAATGATTTGATCAGGATTTGAAATATGCGTTAGCAATTCCACTGCCAGCAGTAAAGTTTGGGCATTTTAAAAGCTGTCTAAATTAATCTCTGTTCCCCCAATATCATCCCTTCAACAGTGGTTTGAATTCCTAAGGATGTATAAAAAGTCACTTTTGGGTGTTCTTAGGTATTTTTGCCTGTCTTTAACTCACAACCAATTAAGAGCCCTCAGTTGCACCTGTGCATTCTAAAAACGGTATGATCTGATCTGAATGAAGTTTAAGCATATTCTATTCTTTTGCAAACGTGGTGTATTCTGATATAAAACTTACAACTGTTTAGTAATTAACTCTAGGTTTTTCATCCTGCAACATCTATGATCTGGTTTACATTATTAAAACCTTATTTTATACAAAATAGTTAACTTGAGTAATAAGATCTAATTATGTTTATTTCAAATATTCAATTATGTTTATTTCAAATATATGAAATAAACATATCTAATTATGTTTATTTCATATATTCAAGCTTTTTGACTCCAGTGAGTTCGAAGTATTCCAGTGGCACTGTAGTCATATGCAGTATACAAAGGGTGGAAGTCATTCTCCATGCATTGATTCTTATATAGCCAAAATGACAACATCCAATGCCGACACTGTGAAAACTATGCACAGATAAATTGCATAATTGACACAATCTTGAGCAACCACACTCCACACTGCAACATTTTATTGCATGTCTGATTATAAAAACAGCATATTTAGCACTTTTAAATTCAGCAGTACCTGAAGTGTGTAACTGGGAATGCATTTATGTATTTATTTCCCAAGGGAAGGAGAGGTATCGAGTTTTGACTCCAACAATCATAGCAGAAAATACACAACCAAATTAAAACAATAAAAACAACTATAGAAATAAAATGCAGCATTTTAAAAATATACTATCTCAATAAGATTATTTTTTCAGTTAAATATGTCCCAATGCAATTCATGAAAAGTCAATATAATAATGAATTGTTCTTCAATGGGCAATGCACATCTATGACTGGGCATGGTCAAAATCTAGGTCCAATCGCTGCATTCTTTTGTGTACAAAAAGTAAATAAATACCTGGTCAGATTCTGAATAGAGTGATTTGAGTTCTCCCCTTTCTTCCCTTATTTGGACTTGCTTATATTTGAACAGGTCCACCCCGTTATGCCCAAGTAACTGATTAGCTCCAAGTGTGTCTACCCTGACATTTGATTTGATGATTAGATCTCTCCTGCTCATGCTGGTTAGAAATGTGTCAATAGTGAGGCCTTCCAGATGGGGCCAGCAACAATGCAAGCACGCATCGAACCACCACAGACATTTGATGCTTGTAATAATAAAAAGACTATACAATTAGATTAGCCGAGGCTAATTTGGAATGGGTATATTCCCTGTGCACCCTGAGACCTCCTGGGCAGATAAAGGCTTGAGATTTAGTACTCTTAGGATGGAGAACTACAACTTCCAGTAAAAGGAGAAAAGCAGCATTCTGGGAGGTCATAGGGGCAGCACAGTGACCTCCAATGATTTACAGGCCTTTAGCTTAATGAAATTGTTTCAGTGACATGACGGTAAAAGCTCATAATGGATTGGATGTCCTAATGTAATGAAATTATTCCCTTCTGCCTTAGAGGGGGGGGAAAGCACAATTAATATTTACTGAGACCTGACAGGCTTCAGTGTGCTGTAGTATGCAGCTCTTTTAGAGAGTCAGTGAGAAGAGACAGAGCAGCGTGGCAGGCTACCAGCAAGCTTTCGCCCGGTGACAAGCAAAGACTGCAGAGGGGTGGAGGGACACCTTGGTGACAGGGAAGCTGAGGACATGGTGCTCCAAGGCAGCGTGGCTACCAGGCAAACCTTCAATCCTTTCCCTTCCTTCCTTCCTGCAGGCAACTGGACAACAATCAGATCAGCTGCATTGAAGATGGAGCTTTCCGAGCCCTCCGTGACTTGGAGATTCTGTGAGTTGACTTTCTTCTCTCTGGGTGTGCAGATGTGTGTGCGCGTGTATGCACACGCACAGCCATGCATGTTTGTGTGTGCATGTGTTGCAATGCTTTTATTTTTGTGGGATTTTTCCCCCCCTCTGGGTCACCCTCATCATTCCTCCCCCCACCCTCCGCCTTCTGACTAAAGTGCAGAGCCAGCAAACATAAATTTGTCACCCACTGGTTTGAGGTTATTGTTAATTAAACCATAAAAGAAGATTTGGGTTCTTATGGTCTTAAAGAGCAGAGATGAAAAGCTATGCTGCTTTTTATGTTGAACAGATGGGATGTAATGATTCTTTAGAACCTGGTGCTTTGTACACTAAAACCTAAAACCTTAGCAAAGTATGGCTAACAGGTTTGACTGGCACAATACTGGAGGCAGTTTACAGTTGACTTAGGAGAGAACATAACTGCCAACATAGAGAAAGGCACAGAAGTGCGGCACAATAGCTAGGAGAACATCCTATTGTGAAGATTGTGACCATATTACCAACTTCATACCTCTGTTTAAAGAGCTGTAGTTTAAGTTAGAGGCTTGGTATTCTGAAATAATTTATTTGAAGTAGGTCGAATTGTCACAAACCTAATTTATAACTTAAGGCTATTTTGTGAAAGGCTTGTTCAGCATTTTAATTCAGAAAATCTTTCTGTAAAGGGAATAATGCATTGCAAAAAAAACCCACACAAGATAGTGGTGCTTTCTATAGATGGGCTATTTGAACAAACATTGTTTGGGCTTGATGCTAACATGTTCTTTATTATTTTTAATGAATCAAAAGTGTTTGATGATTAAAGGAACTGCGTGAAATTGGCATAAATTAGAGGTTTTAAGATGTCAGGCACAACTTCTTCCTTTTCTGATACATTGAATTAGGATCTCGAACACTTATATTCTGAAGATATGAAACTTTACTATGCATGCCAACAAATGTTCTCAAAACTTTTTTGCCTTTTAAAACATGCTGTTTCAAGTAGAGCAAGGAGTAAATGAAATTAGGCCTTACCAAGGTAAGAGAAATGATGGACATTGTAGTTTCCTAAAGGTGTGCGATATTAGCTTGCAAAGTGGCTTTTTACTTGTCACATTTAAACTGGTACCTGATTAAACTTATCTGGAACTGTTTATGATGAATTTATTCTACTTCCCCTTATCTGAAAGTCATGTCCATTTCTTCTGTCATTGAATCTAATAGAAGAAAGGAGTAAGTGGGAATCAGTTTGGGAAACAAGGGCAGGCATAAAACGTGTTGCTATTTTACTGTAAAAAATACTCAAGAGATTTTCAAGTTGAGCTCATTGTTGGTGGTAGTATGGTAGTAATATGGAAGTGCTTGCCATCGCTTCCTTTTGGCATACTTTCCTATCCAGTATGGGTAACGCTGTGGTATTCCTTGGCGGTCTCCCTTTGAGTGAAAAACTAGGCCTGACCTTACTAAGCTTCTGAGTCTAGACAAGGCCAGATAAGTGCTGCCACCTGCTGACAACCTCAGTTAGAATTAGGGATGTGTTCTCTTATTTATTTATTTGGTGGAAGGGACAGCAACAATCCATTGTGCTAATCCTTTGGTATTTAACGTTGGTAGCGTAGCCAGTTTCTGTTAAACATTAGTATTTGTATATAGTTAAGAAATAAACTTCTTGTTGAAAAATCCATCCAGTTCTCCTGCTTTATTTTTATTTATTTATTTTGGCTATTTTATTGGGAATACTTTTCTTTTTCATTGCAAGAAATTTAGTATAAAAATGTATTTCATTACTGACAAAATTTTGAATTCTCTTGATATCTTTCCTTTAAATCACTTCAGTGTTTGAAAACTTGCTAAGCATATACTATTTGATTTTGATTTCTAAAACATATACAATCCTTTGGAAATATGTATATGTATAAATACATTCTGTGAATGTCTATGTGTATGTAAAACATTTATATAGCCACACATCTTGTATCAAACTTTGGAAATGTCCAATCAACAATTCATATAATCTCAATAAAAAAGAGCATAAATAAAATGAATATCATTAAATAAACATTGGTTTTATTAAAATAAGGTTTGCATGTTGCATTGATTTAATTTACAGAAATTGATAAAGAGAAGTTTTAAAATGCTCACAAAAGGTAACTCATTAGTCTTAAAAAAGCAAAAAGAGAAAACAAATGAAAACCTGAAGATGGACACAAAAAAACTTAAACCACATATATGTATAGATATTTTGCCGCCTACTTTCTATTTAAATAATGAAAGTCTCAATTACTTGCCCTTAAACTGTCTGGGAAAACATATGAAGTTTTACTTACTGAACGTTTTCTTCATGTGATAATGTCCATTGATAACAGCGATCAGAAAATTATGAAAGCCGCTTGTTAAGCTCTGTGAATAATTATATGCTTGTATTCATGTTTTCGTTATTGTCTGACAAGTTCTAATAAATAAATAAATTCACATAACAACTTTGTGTAAGATAGATCACCTTCCTATAATCTGAGTTATAAGACTTCCCTTTTTATTACCGATAAATATACACTCATAACACCAATGGAACACTTTCTCCCCAATATTTAGAATTTATGGCGAAAAGTAATTTCACAGTCTGCATCATTCATTTATATTTGACAAACAGCCATTTTATTATTAATACAGAATCTATATATGGATTTCCAATTTTTTCAGGGAGCTTGTTTGCTATTTGCCATTATCAAGCACTAGACTAAAATTAAATAGTTCCGTGAGTAATGTTTCTAACTTATTTTATTCATTAACCTTCTTCTCATAAATTATTTGGATACAGATTTGTTGTCTTTGCTTCATACATTATATTAATTCTGGTTTATATTGTTACTGTCGTGTCTTCCTTCAGGAAACAGAAAGTATATAGGAAATAAAGCTCAATAACATTCCAAGGAATGGAACTGGACTAAAATCAGGTTGTAACCAGTGTTATTAGAATTATTTTATGCAAACTATTTTTGGGAGCAGGTGAAGAAGTAGAATATAGAGATGTCAGTAGTCCCCAAAGTAGGAAAAGAGATTCAAATCTTGTATATTTTAAATTTAACTTTTTAAATTTAAAAATGTTAAATTAAACAAAATAATTTTAATTTATTCAATACACCACACTTCCTGTATAGAAGGATAATGTTATTTTCAGTAGCAACCCCTTCTGCTTTATTTTACTGCTATGGTAAGAATCTGATACTGTCTAGAAAATAGTGCTTTATCCAGAATGTGTAAGGCAGGAAAGTGGTCATGGGTAGAGGAATTTTTCCTGTAATAAAGTCAGAATCTTGCTATTTGTGTTTGTTGACGTCTTTGTACACTAAAGCAGACACATTTCAAGGTATTCCTTTTAATTATTAAATTTCTTTGAATTCTCACTGTTGGGAGTCCAGTTGGAATCTGGAATATGTATACAATTAGCTCAGCATTTGTCAGTTATGGATACTTAACTAATGGGTGGCATTCCATGGACTGTCTTCATTGAAAAAAACATTTGAAATAAATACAGAAAATAGGCACGTTTCTGGCATTTTAGCCTTTCAGTTCCAGATAATGCCTTAATAAGATTTCCCTTGATCCTTTCCTAGGAAATTAAATTTAAATATGGGTGATTATCATATGTTAAAAACCATATTTAAGGGTGAAATGTGATTACATCCTTTCTTTGAATTGGGCTGTATTCTAGCAACTTATAAAAGCATCATATTTTGTTTATTTTGTTACTAAAATGAAAATCCATAGAGAGATAGGCATTGTTCTGTTCCCATGAATAGCTTATTTTATACAGTAGATCCTACACATGAAATTTAGTTGATAGTCATGAAGTATCCCCTACTCTAAAATTAAAATTAAGAAAAGGGAAATGACTTGGTGTTACAAATGGTAATATATTTCCCTCGCTTGTTCCTCTTTAAAGAAGTACCACTTCTCATTTTGTGATCTTTGACATTCCTTTGTAGAAATAGTACTGGCACAGCAACCTTTCAGATTACTTTTACACCTGTAAGTTGAATTGTGAGGCATAATATACATTACTTCTATTTGTTAATTAAAATTGTTTTCTTCATTACCAAGAATAGGATTTTAAATTATTTTATTTAACAACCTGTTGTTTTGTGAATTATGTATTTATTTGTATCTAATTAGATGTGGTGTTTAGAATCATGACATAATTCTAAATAAACGAGGTGTCATTGCTTAATGAATATCAGTGAATGGCAAAAGGATGTGATTTGTTATTCTATTTTGCCAACAAGTATCATCAGTTTAGGCAATTAGAATTAAATGTGGATTGTGTGAGTTGCATTCATAACTGTCACTATGAAAGCAGAATATTTAATGAAGAACTTATTCTCTGTTTATAAAGCTTTAGAGCCTGTCTTGAATTGATATGGGATACAGCGGGTTATTTTTTTAAATTCTCTGTTTAGCTATAATTAATATTTAGCACATATATAATAAGGAATATGTTTGAAAAACGAATGCATAATTGGCATTATTTTATGTAGAATTAATTCATTTTATTAAGTTTGATATATTGAATTTTCACATGGTTGAAGTGGAAATAAATTACAGTGGCAATAGTGATTTATTCCATTTAAAATCAAGACAAATGAAGAAAAATCAGATTTCCTAAATTTTTTTCACTTGGAAGCAGATCAGAAGTCACACCTGTTTTTGGCAGATTGTTTTGAAGACATGTTCCAGGAGATTTGTGTGAAGATGGCTAGTTCCTTTTAAAAAAACCTCACTAACTATCTGGAGATGTTCCAGGAGAAAGCAGCATCAACATACCCACTAATTTTCCTTATCAGTCCCTGTCCTATTGTAGATCATTGTAGTAAAGAAGTAATGTGCTGGAAAAACATCCAGCTAGCAACTTCAATTTCCTTTTTTGGAATCAGATTAGACATATTAGAAACCACAGTAATGTCTGAAGATCAGTTTAGAAGAAAAAGCTTCTCTAAATATACATAGGAACCTGATGTAAAAGGGCCCATACATTTATAAATATCCAAGAATTATGTATTATTTAGTAAGATCCTATTTTGTCTACCAGAATTTCCTTATAGAAATTATTTCTTGACTATTACATACGCCGTAAATATAGCAGCAAAAAAAAAAAAAAAACAGCTGCAAGATACTATCAAGGTGATAGATTTTATATTGTCTACTAGCAGTGAAAAAAATATGATGGACTGGCTTAATTTAGACTTAATTAATGTATCTGAAAAATCCCCAAAGGCCCTAATAGTAGATGCTCTTCACCCACCAAAAAAAGAGCATCCCTGACTTTCTTGGTTAGTAGAACTTGATGTTATGAATAATTTAGTATGTGCTGTCGGTCAAAATTATTTATTATAATTTCAAAATTATACTGATGAGCCTTTTGATCAAACTCTAGCACCAATGTATATGTAGTGTATATATTTTACAAACGATGAGAATTTTGATTCCTTAGCATAGATGGCCAGACAGAAAGACAAAGATAAATAAATATAATACACTATACATAGAACCATAACAGTGGAATAGGTTATTTAGGCATTGCAATCCAGCACTTGCTTAGGCTTCTGAGTCACATGTAACTGAAGAAATGAGCCCATTTTCAGAGTAATTGTTTCACACCCAAACTCAATTTATTGTTAAGATACTTTCTCTAGCATTTAATTGAAATCAGCCTTCCTATAATTTTTATTTATTATTCAATATCCCATATTGTAGAAAGACAGAGATGAGGTCTTTACTCCTTTTATATGGTATTTTTTCAGGTATCTGAAACATTTTGTCATATTTTACCAAAGCATCTCTTCTGGAGATAGAGTCATCTTTCTCATTTTTATTTTTTTTTAAATAAAATCTAAGACTTTTAAAATGAGATTGAAGAAGTTGGGTAAATATGTCAAATTCCGTTTTCCATGGAACAAATAATAGTATTCTACCTTTTTTTTTTTTTTTGCTTTAAAATTGTTTGGATGCACTTTAAAGTGCCTCAAATTGTTAGAATTATCTCTAGTTTTTACAGTTTCTATCCGTAGAACGTTTTCCTATACTTTCTTCAATTGTCATTGTAAGATTGAAAATTGTTGTAATCAAATGTCCTTAATGCAAAGTATAACAGTTTTATTGGTAGTGATCAAAATGTCACTATGTAGTTATTTTAGATATGACCATTCCAATAAACATTAATCATTCATTTAAAAAAATAAATAAATTATATTTAAGCATCAACATGAGCAAAGGCCAGCGCATTTTGATAGATGAATAAAATCTAAATATTTGAAGTGTCACACTACAATAGTACATTAAGTAATTTAATGTACTGACACTTAGTGAGGCAATCTGCATCTCCTGAGCAAATGGTTGGACCCTTAATCAGCAGCCACATGTGCTTCTGTTTTCAAAATGCCATGTGGTCTTTTAAAAATTCAAACTAAAAACATTTGTCAGGTAAAGTGCCCTCAGTATAATGGCAATTATTTTTATTCTTATATTTGTAAAATTTGCATCAGAATGTAATTTGCATGAAATATTATGGGCTGATCTTTAGGCTTCTATGGAACAGTACACTGCAGTACCAGACATCTATAATAGGGTGTCTAAATTCCTTAATAAAAATATTTTTTTCTTATTCTATCAAAAATCCAGACCTCATGAAATTTTCCTTCTTTATTAGTGATGAAATGACCCAAAATTCAAGGAAAATGGGAAAGGCCACTAATAATAATAATAATAATAATAATAATAATAATAATAATAATAATAATAATAATAATAATA
>JANHFJ010005418.1:42749-54226 GCA_032468195.1 Cerberus rynchops
ATAAATAAATAAATAAAATAAATAAAATATATAGCTTCAGTGTTTAAGCAAGCAGAAACAAGACTACAATGGAAGACCTTTCATAAAGAAGATTATTCTGCCATGTCTTAGAGTTCCCAACTAGAAGTATTTGCCTTCTAGTCTCTTAGGACGTGCGTGGCATTATTCACCAGGTCTGCTTTTGATCGTTTTTAGTAAAGTACTTGCATTAATCAGTTTTCCATATTTGTATTTGGCCATGCGGTAGTGAATGAGCTGCCGCAATGCGGCCCCTATGACACCATCTTTGAAGACCACTCAGCTTCTGCCAAACCAAAATGAGTTTGCCAGCCTGCTGGGCGGGGTTAGAGGAGGGGACCTTATTTTATCTCTTCACCAACTGCAGAAACTGCCTATTTGCGTCTTGATGTAATTCAGGTGGGTTTCTGTTATCTTAAGATCCATCTCTTGCCACCTCTCTTGCATTGGCATTGCAAGCACTCAGGTGAGGCACTTATCAGTTTTAGATTTGAGTTTTTGGGACAGACTTCCTTTAGTGATGTTATATCCATTAAAATGTGTATTCTAAAGCCAAACCAGCTACGTTTATCAGATCCATGACAGATCATATTTAGCTTATTTTCATATTTTTGGAATATTACTAGAGAGGGAGGAGTATTGTTAGATTAAATCTAATTTATTTATGCTTTTCTCTACATCTTTTTTGGGGAACCTAACAGAAATGGAACACAGTAAGTATTCAACATTTATATTTATTTTTTTTAGTTTTGTGATATATTATTTAGTGATTAAGACTAACTGTTTACAGATAAAGATCTGGAAAAGTCTTTCTTCTACTAGGGTTGAAAACTTAAGGCAAAGTTAATTCAAAAACTATATTTTTGGAAAAGAACTGAACTACATTTTGACTTTAACATTGTTTTTTATATATTAGTAGATTTGATAATCTATTATGAAAATATTGTTCTTTAGAAGGTCAAAGCCAAAGTAACTTACTGTGAGTAAGATTGACTATGTGAGATCTATATTCAGATGCCATGTTGAGTTCAACTAATTTGATTGGTTCAGTTTTTGCAAGAAGCTTTATGACGTCTTGTTCTGGAAGCATAGAACAGTCTTTTAGATGTACTAGATATATGGCGATGGAGATTAAAATATTTTTTCTTCTTAAATGAATCACCTTTTTGAGACTATATAAATAGCAGTGATCTGCAGAATGATCTCAAATGTTGAGAATATAGATAGGTTTGAGTTAATTTCTTTAATATTTGGAATATTTTATCCACCATTAGTTAGCAATTTGTGAAGTTTATATACATTCCAGACACTCATGGCAGTTTGATTTCCAAGAATATTTTAATGCAAATGTTGTTATCTTAAAATCATTGGCTTTTTAATTAATTTAAATTAAATTAAATTAATTAAATTTAATTAATTAGACTCACTAGCTACATCTACATTTTTATCTCCTTACTCTGAATCTACAAGCATCTTCAAATGCTGGGGTGTGAGTTATATTCACTCTTCCTTTCATATTAACAAATGCCAAGGATTTGGAGAAGTAACCTTCATTTCTAAAATATTTTGTGATGGGGGCAACAAGAACATTTCCTTTCTTTGTTTGCGAAAGTAAATGAGAGCTAGGTGTCTCCTGGCATCTTGCAGCACTTCTCTGGAATGGACTTCTTCTCATAGTTGTAATAAGCAAAAGACAGGATTGAAAAGTAATTTCCCTGATTTCACATTATATTAGATAGCTGGTACACATGCTTTACGTCTTCATTCTCTGCCATTCAAGACACCTAGTGGTCATGTTTAGATTATAAAGAAAACATTAGGAGTATGTTATATGCCGCAATGCGACACTTGATTACGATAGGAACTGGAACAATGCTAGCTTTGGAAGAGGATAAATATCTTCACTGTTGTGGTCAGAAGAGCTCTGAACAGATCTTCAAACCATTTTTGTTTTCTTTTACCAAAAATGAACCAACTTGTTTCTGCAACTTTCTATCAGCAGTGGTACAAAATTAGACTAGTGATGTGGTAGAGCTAGTATGCTTAAAAATCTTTTTATGAGTATTTGATCTTTCTACAAATACAAAATGTGTCTTTTAACAGCCTGCAAAGAAACAAATATATTTTGCATAGCTTAATTATTTCAATTTCCTATCCAATAACTTTTTTATTTTATTTTATTAAATTTTTACCCTGTTGAATCCCAGCAACTCTGGGCAGTATCCATGCATTGCCTTCAGTTCTTATTACTTTAAGAAAAGTCAATGGTAAGTTTACTTGGACAGCTTTCTATAGCAGGAGATTGTTTCTTCCATGAATTACTTTATCTGAATTTAAAATAATTTAAATTCTGTAGTCTCAATGAGGGTTTCCTGATATTCCATTCCAGTCCCTGTCGGTCAGATTGCTTTTGAAACAATATCTTTGTATAGGAAGTTTGTTCTTCCTATACTGGTGTGGGCTTAAGGTGAAAAAAGTTGCATTGAAGAAATAAAGAATATGTTCTTAATTTAAATTAATTTGATTCCATTAAAAATTAATTGGATATAACTACATGTTCTTCAAGTAATGATAATAGATGTATTCTAGGTTTTTATTCTATGCTACTTACTCATACGATGGACTATAACCTTATTTGTATAGGATTTCATAATTAGTAAAATTGTATGTATCGTTCTTCTCAAGAGATGCGGTTAAATATTGGTAGACAGAATTTCATATAGTTTTATGATTGAAAAGATAACTTCAAAGACTTCTATTTTCAAGATGCTTTTATGACTCTCAATCGACTTGCATTTATTAAAAGAAAAGTTAATAAAATGTCTACATGCCTCGCTCTACCCTTTATTGCATTTTTACATACACAAAAATTAAGACACTCAGATTGCATGAGAAAACTTAGCTTGGATGTTGTTAATGGAATTTCCATTATACCTGAAGGATCAAAGAACTTACATCATCAACAAGCAATTGCTATTTTGGTTCAAGGTAAGAAAATGTCAGCTTTGAAAATGTTCATCTAAAAGAAGCAGGTATCTTTTGTGTATTTTTGTACTTTCCTCAAAAAAATTGGTAAAGAAACAAATTGTGTGTTCAATTTTGTTATGAGGGTATAAGATCCAAAATATGTGCTCAATAAAATATAGGTTTATACTTGCATTGTTTAAAAAAGAAATAACACTTGAGCTACTGTGTTGTCTATCTTTCAGTGCCAAGATTATGATAAAACTCAAATTCTCTCAAGTTATTAGATATATCAGAAGAAAGCTTCTATGTCAACAAAGAAGTGTAATGATTGCTTATATATAAAATAAAACATGTCAGACATTGATACTGAAATATTTGTGGGAAAAATATTGCTGTGTTTGAACCATTTTCATTGAAGAAATTATATATGAGAAATGCATGTTGTTTGTAAGGATGCAACTAATAGTAAAGTTTTATTACCATGACTGCTATCTGAATGCAAATATTAAAAATAAAGATTGTGCCAAGATCCAAAAAGAACATGTATCATTAAATTTATGCATTTAAGACCCAAGTGAAGAAACTTGGACTTTGTTGTTGTAATGTGTGCTAGTCCGATAAAGAAAACCATTTATCATTTGGATCTTAATGAAAACTATCAAAAATAATGAATTTTTTTCCTTATAAAATAAGCTTACCATACTAACAAATCTTTTTTTCACAAACTTTTCTTCCTCTTTCTCTTATAATTCTAAAAGGGTGATGATTTTTTTGAAATCATTGTTATTATTATGGCAACATGTTTTATAAACAAAAATGTTTCAGCTTGGGGAAAGATAGACATTGTTAAACTGCAATAAAAATAAGATAATTATTTTGGGTTTAAGTTATACTTAGATTCATTTTAATAGTCTAACAAGCACTGATAGTCTGTCAACTTGATGTAGCAAGTTGAGATTAAAAAAATCCTGCTATTACTACTTTACTACTAAATTAAATTTCCTACTTTACTACTAAATTAAAATGTCAAATTAATTAAAATTCAGCTATAAGTAACTAAGCAGTTTGGGATATAATTTTGTGTCTGTTCCTTTGGGAATTATGAAATAATAACTAGCAAAAATAAGATAATTCCTTTTTTCACTTTGTTCCCGATTCTGTAGTCTGTTAGTACCTAAATTTTATGTCATGTTTGGATATTTCCATCTGAGATTCCCAGCTTTGTCTTTGCTCATGTTATGTCTATTCTTATATCTTGCTCTCCTGACTTCTTTTGTTTTTTTTTTTCAACGTTACTATCTTGGTTGCAGTATGCAAAAATTTGTTACTATTTCTAATATCAAATTCCACTAACTAAAATGACAACCTTGTTTTGTTAATAGGTGAAATCATGAAATAAAACACTTCACTTAAAAAAAAAAAACTTATATATAGTTTTGTTCATTATGTGTGCATAACATAAATAAATAAATTGGCAAAAGTTATATTAATAAAAAAATTTTAAATCCCAATTTGTACTGAGAGAAAAACACACACACCCAAACGATTATCTGAATCATAATGGGAACAGGTTGCCATTTATTCACTGATGTAGTTTAAGATGTTGCAATGAAAGAAATGAAAAATAAAAATATGTGTGACTACTGACATCAGCGTTGCAAGGCTGGATATCTTTGAACATTAGCCTAGTCAAATACACTGTTTCTTTGTTCTTTGTTCTTCATTTCTTTCCTTCCATATCTTTTGCTGTTCCTCTCCCATTGTCCTTATCTATTTTTTTACTCACTATCTTTCCCCTTTTGTTTCCTCCCTTCCTCATTTCCTCTCTCTTTCCTTCTTAGTTATCCTAGTCACCATCATATATATATTTTTTCAGGGTTTTTTTTCTCCTGCTTTTCTTGGAAGCAGAGATGGGAATAGGAGCATATATTCCATGGTTTTTGTGTTTGTGTGAAAAAAGGCAATGTTAATCAGTATTACAAATAGTTAAGGTGCTGAAATAGGAGTGAGGGAAATATATTTTTATTTATTAAATTTATATGAGATCCTAGTTCTGGGCCTCCCATAGACACAGGAGCCGTCTAGGTCAGGGGTCTCCAATCTTGGCAACTTGAAGACTTGTGGACTTCAACTCCCAGAATTCCTCAGCCATATTACTTTTACTTCAAGATTGTCATATTTTCCTGAAAAATGGACCCTGAATTTAGCTTCCATCCAAAAGAGTAGTTATAAACAATGACAACATCCACTGTAACGTCCAGCTTTTATATCAACCTGTGCTGAAAACAATTCCAGCTGATGTCTGGAATTGTTTGGTGTGACTTCATAAGCATGGCATTGAAGTTTTGTTAACGATACAGAAGCGGTCTGTATTCCAAATGAATTTAAAAAGGCAGATTTATTCCAATATGTTATAGTTATCAAATCAAAACCAGGTCTGTTTCATTGCACTGAGGACAATTTGTTTTAAAAATTCATCACTAATAGGAATAAATGATAAAATATATTTCATAGCTTTGAAATAACTTAGCAAGGATATTCTCAAAATCTCAAAGAATTACATACTGTAGACACCCTTGTGTGACTCCAAAGTGAAGTGATATCACTTCTACATGTGATATATTTAGAAAATAAAGTTTTTACAACTAGATAAAGCAGTGAAACCATCAATTTCCTATCATATTAAAGAATTAACTTCTAATATCAAATTACATTGATTGTGGATTTATTTAGCTTATAAAACAGTGATTGGTAGGTAGTGGAATTCTTCCTTTATATTATAAAAGGTGAGTGAATTGTCAAATAAGTGTTCAGGTATCTTTATTATATAGAGGAGAGAAACATTTGGTTCGTTCTTAATCGCAGTCAGGTGGTAAGAGACCTGCAGAAAAACTTCAAAAATGTTAAATCTATGGACATGCAAATAATATGGTCGTATTAAAGTAAATTGCCTTAAACTGCTTAAGCTTGAACATTTGATAAGTGGGGTATCTTGTTTTTCTAAGCAAAACACAAAGCTTGGATCAACACAAGCAGAGTAGAAACAATTATTTAGCTTTTAACAAATGGTACATAAATGTTCCCTTTCACCTAACTAAAACGAATACAATCAATCACTTCTTTTTCCTTAAAGAAGAGCAGTAGCTTACATTAGACTTATTTCTAAATACGACAGGTAATAAGTGAGTGCATACACCCTTTCACATTTACAAATGACTTATTAGAAAGTAAATAAAGATGCATAGGCTGTGTATTATTTCTGTTCTGCATAGTGCTTGTGCTTCAGTATTCCTTTACAGATTAAAACGTTGCTGATGGTTGTAATAGAGCCAAATGCCATATACAGTCCTAGTGCTTATTATCCAGGGGCTTGAATGGATAACAGCTCTTTGGTAATTATGCTAGATGCTCATTAGTGCTGAACAAGCACTAATCAAAAATTTAATCTACCATATCATTTGTCAATTTGATTAGTTGTTTGGGGTAATCGGCTTCAGAAATAAAATGCAACAGAAAATTCGATTCTCTTATATTCATGAAACAAGTCTTTCTTTAACTCTTACCCAACTCTTTTGAGTTAAAAAGTAACTTTCTGTTCAAAACTGGTATATGAAAAGTAAATTGTACATATTTTATTGATGCATAGACATTTCCTTTGAGTGTATCATTCCTTCAAGAAGAAATAGACCTACTTGCATCATAAATTATGGCTTGGGAAGCATGTGTAATCATTATTAACAGATCTTTCTTTAATACCACAAAGTCATTGTAAACTTGTTTCAACACAATATCAGTCTTGTATTATTATTGTCAACTCTCACATAGTTTAATACAGGCAATGAAGATAATCTAATCTTGATTCCTTTGATATGTCTGCTGAAAAATGTAATTCTTGACCATGACACAGAATAAAATCTCAAGATTATAATATGTCATAACATGTTTATAATTAGAAAGCTGTAACACTCAACTGTGTTAACCCTGAATGGTCAGACTTGTATGTGTTGCTTTATTCATCTAAGAGCAATGGAATTGTTCTGTTCCTTTTAATTATGGTATATTTACTGGAGCAATTTTGACAGTTTATTCACTCCCTGGGAATCAGTTCTGATGTTTTCACTGGCAACTATATGTAAATATATGTCTTTCAATCTTTAACTATTAGTCATTTGCTCACCAAGATGTAATATTTTTATTACTTTTGGCAAAGTTGAGAGAAATAGAGGAAATCATGCTTGGCATGGCTAGGGAGAAGAAGAATAGAATGACAATAGATAAGGAAATTGGGGTGAATATGAAGATTACTGAAATGGTCTTAGAAGAATTATGGATTGATGACCAAGGATGTTGTTGTTTTTTTAAATAATATTTGAAAAACTTCACATTGCGATCCTAGGTGACTCATAACCATAAATAAAAACAACAATAATAAACAACCACTCCTACAAGGTGCCAGACCAAACAACTTCTTAACCTTCTCATTCAAGCCCTATCCTAGCTCAATGCTTGATGTAAGAATCAGATCTTCATCACTATCCTTTGACTCTCAAGTGGAAGGTATTCTAAAAGGCTAGTAGTGTAGCTAGAGAGAAGGCATGCCTCTAAGGTTCCATCAGATGACAGCATTTAAGAAAAGGGATTTGGAATATAGCTCCTGTCTATTTAAGTGAGACAGGCAGATATCCTTGATGGTATGTTACAGCTCACATAACAGTATAATTCAGGCAAATGGTAAGGCACCTAGAATTATGTACGTGTCTCCATTCTGAACAAGTTTGGATTTCGAAAGGTTTTCAAGAGCAGTTCCATGTAGAGTGCCTTTCAATTATCCAGTTGGGGGATGACTAAGACATGAGCCATATGGGCTGTCAAAGTTTTGAAATTGAACAGACAGAAAAATCAGTAGTACTATTACCAGTCTGCAAACTCACAATTATTTATTCATTTATGTAGCACACTTATATAGCTGCCATCACATTAAAAACAACTCTGGGTGGCAAACAACAACAGTTATATTGAATAAATCTCATGGAAGGAGCACCATTAAAGGGCACCATAATAGATCTCCAAAAATACTGGGGCAAAACCTCACCTATTGACTTCTGTCTTATACCACATGGTGGGATAATCATATGGACCAGGAAGTTTAACAACAGTTTAACAACTGTTGATTTAATATTATCTTTTTTTTAAGATAAGGAGGAATTCAATAGTTTGTTCATGTGTAATCTTAGAAAGATCTACTTTAAATAAAAAACGTAATTTCTTCCTTGGTTGTATTTATAGCACTTGCTTTATAATAACAGACTATTATACAATAAAAATATAAATAAAAAGTTATTGTTTTATTGACTCAAAATTATTCTAAAGCTTCAAATTCAAATTCAAATTTTATTGGTCACATTCACAATCATACATGGTACAATATGCCGTGAAATGCTTACACAACCATTCACGACCACAGGTAAGTTAGTGCAGAATGGGACGGTAGGAAATAGGTTGGGAATAAGTTGAAGAAAGGAAGTAGTTGGGAAGAAAGGAGGTAATTGGGAAGGTGGTTACTTCATGTATATGTAAACAGTCGTTATGATCCTTAGTGTTCTTGTGGTGTCTGATTTAGTGTCCGTATTTGAACAGCCTTGGTTCCTGATTTCTTGCTCCTGACACATGGGAGCTATAGTTCATGGGATTTAGGCACCTTGCCCCAGAAGTAGAGTCAATTTCTGGCTTTGTTGCTAAGCAAGATGCTCTTGAAGCATTTGACCCTCCATAATCTAGTCCACCATTTCTCTGGAGCTTGTCAATCAGCTTACCAACCAGGCCTCTATCCACTTAGGAATAGAGAAGGTTTTCAGCTGCTTTCAAGGCAATTTTTAGCCAAGCCTTAAGTCAATCATCTCAATTTATGACCCACACAAGCAAGCACTCTTTTGTGGACATCGGTGTCAAGAGCAAACCGGATTTTGACTGCATGCCAAGGGGACTCTATTTAGTCTAGACCAAACTGAAGCACGTCTTCATTTTCTTTTGCCAAAGCAAATTTCCCTACCTAAGGACTTCCTGGATTTTGGCTCCTACAAACTCTCCAGCATTTCAGCTGGGAATGATCAATCCATCAATTAGAATAGAGCTGGAAGGGACTTTTGAGGTCTTCTAGTCCAACCCCTGCTCAAGCAGGAGACCCTATACCATTTCAGATAGGTGGCTGTCCAGCCTTTTCTTAAAAACCTCCAGTGATGAAGCACCTACAATTTCTGAAGGCCAGCTGTTCCACTGGTTAACTGCCCGCACTGTTAGGAAGGTTCTCCTTAAGTCCAGGTTGCTTCTCTCCTTGATTGGTTTCCATTCATAGTTTCTTGTCTTGTTGCCTTCTGATGCTTTGGAAAATAAGTTGACCCCCCCATTTCTTTGTGGTGGCCTCTCAAATACTGGAATATGGCTATCGTGTCACCTGTAGCCCTTCTTTTCTCTTAGACTCTTAGCCATACCCAATTGCTGCAACCATTCTTCATACATATGTCTGGGATTCATATGATGGGATTGGTACATCTGGAGGACATCAGGTTAGGGAAGGCAATCCAAAGGGATCGGCTTGCCTATCTCGGGGTGGGTTGTTTTGCTTGGTGGGCCTCTTTGTTTACTCCCATTAGACCAGTCTGATGGAGGAACTGTTTGAACAAGTACACCGCAAACTTCCCACCCAACAGCTATCTGTGGCCCCAGAGCAAACAAACACTGCATTTCAGAGAAAGACACTTGGATAAGATCCCCTGGTGTGAAAGAGACACAGACATTGCTGGCTGGAGAGGAGCCTTCACTCCCCTTATCTGCCTTGTCCACCGAAGACAAATCAGCTCGCCTTTGTTGACGAAGGAATGAAGAAACTCCTTTCTTTTAATCTTCCCCAAACAGATTATATCAGCCCTACTTGAATTTCTTCTTGTGCAGGCTTAGAGATATTTTTTTCCTTAAGTCAAGGCAAGATCCCTTTATTTCTAAGGCTGCCGATTTTCTGAATGGGAGCAAGGAGAGTTCACCAAACGAAAGGCTTCCTCGTCGTCGTCATCATCATCATCATCATTATATCTTTTATTCATTAAACATGGAACTCAGTCAAGTGAACATTTAAAAATGCATCACAAATATCACTGACTGGCGCTGATGGTTGACACAGGTTGCTGCCAGCATCCTAGGTATCAACTAAGTATCTTCTCAAAATGTATGTTGTTCCAAGTAGCGCAGTTTTTTGCAGTTCTGCTGGTGTTATTGCAGGAAGCTGCAATTTTTTCATGTACTCTGTAAGATTCTTGCACATGGTTTCAATAAATTCAATAAATTTGAATTTGAATTTGAATTTGGTGCCAAGTGCCCCAATGACAATGGATGTCACTATCACATGTTTCATCCATAATCGGGCGGTTTCGATGGCCAGGTCACAATATTTCGTGATTTTTTTTCTAGTTCTTTTTCTTCGACTCTGGCGTCTCCTGATACAGCGATATGATGATGATGATGATGATGATGATGATGATGATGATGATGATGATGATGATGATTAGAACAACACACAGGTTGGAATTTAGGACTATCTTGGAATAAAAGCTAGAGAACCAAATAAGTGTAAAAATATATATAGAGATTATTCCTGAGTAAGTTGCTGTATGTATAAAACTGTGAATTACTGTGTTATTATTGAGGGAAATATGGCACCTTATAGCAATAGCAATAGCATTTAGACTTATATACTGCTTTATAGTGCTTTAAAGCCCTCTCTAAGCGATTATATAACCAGTCACTCAAAGTTTTATATAGGAAGTCAATGCTGAACATATAAATTGCAAGAAGCAAGAGAAGTAATAACAAGCAAAGCAGTAGATGGAAGAATGAATGAATGAATGAAAATGAATGAATGAATGAATGAATGAACATATATATTTTCCAACTATTTTTGTTTTTCCTCCAATTTAGAATGAGAATCAGATTGATAATATTAGTGCTTGAAATCAGGAGTGCCTCTTTTTTTGGTAATGTAACCAATTACATTCTTACTTGTTGGTATTACTGTTCAGCAATTTAATGCGATCAATATGCTTATTAACTCTTACTCTTCTTGCACACCTTCAACTCCCTGGTTAGGATCTCCAATATTTATGGAATTCAGGATGTATTTTGGAGTTTTGAGTCAAATCTGTGGACTCTCTCCCCAATTGGCTTATAAGTATGCAGATCAGAGTATGGCTTTTATATGGACAATATAACAGAAATTATTGATCTGTTTTCCTGATGTTCCTGTTTACTTTGGCGCTTCTTCTGGAACAAGTGCATACTTCTGAAGAACAGCTAGCCTTCATTTTTCATTTCTTTGCAGATATATATGGGCACATTGCAGTAGTGGAATTCAATATTTTTTACTACTGGTTCTGTGGGTGTGGCTTGGTGGGCGTGGCTGGGGAGGTCATGTGACTGGGTGGGCAGTTTCTGTAAGCAGGGCA